>JAQFXP010001108.1:0-21633 GCA_034693685.1 Belba bartosi
AAACCTAGGGGGGGATCAGGGAGGGGATTTTTCCAAAAACGCTCAAAAAACCCATATATTTATGATAAAATTTTCCCTAATTTAACTGGATTTAAACCTGATTTAGCACCAATTTAGGGCAAATTTCCTAATTTTGGGCAAAAAACCCCAAAAATTTGGGTAAAACGTCGAGGGGGGTACCTTTTCTCGAACCAAATGCTAGGGGGGATAAATCCAAATTTTTAAAATCAGGGGGATTTTTGCCTGATCCCCCCTTCTCGATCCCTGGTCAATATAAATATAATTATTTAATAATTAAATTCCAATTAATTTTCAACAATATTAATGTTTTCTCTCATAAAAGTTGGTTTCATTGTATATATGATAATCGATTAAAACGATTACAAATCAAATCAAATGACTCGTTGTCTACCATTGCTTATGCTTCAGGTCTTCGTCCGAATAGAACTGACGGAACCAACGCCTGAATTGAACCAAAGATTTCTCGTTTTTAGTAAAGACTGGATTTTTCACGAATTTCTTGTTATTCCAAATAATAATATCTCTTTCAATCTATTTATATAAAAATTAATAATTTTTAAACAATTAATAAATTTTGAGTTAAAATGCAAACCATTTTTAGTTCGCCGTAAAGTAGAAATTTTGCCAAAAGTTTAGCCTTAAGAGTGGGTTCGGTATAGATGTGATGAACAATCCGGTGCCGATTGGCCTCAAAGGGAGTCAGCATTTGCGTGAAAGTGCCGGCAATACCTCCGAAAGCACTGGTAGTGAAACGCAATTCAACGAATGCGGGCCCGATCTGACGGATCGTGAAATTCAGTTCCATTAGAGTATAGCCGAACAGTTGGTTTCGATTGTCGAGAGTCATGTGTGCGATGTGTTTGTCCGTTCCTTCCGAAGGCCACCATTTCGACTCCCATTCGTGGTATAAAACTTTCGACAATAAGTCATAAAATATACTTTTGTCGACAACATTGCCCGACATAACACCCGGTGAGTGAAGCTCTTGGATGTGAGCCCTGTCGGCACCATTTTCCGGGATCTCCTGGTAATCAGATTATGATCAATCAGTTTCTGATTAAACAATAAGCAATAAAAGTGTTAATACTTGGAAATGACAGTTCACTATGTGCTCAGTCCGGCCCTCAAACACCCACTTCTTATTCTTAATTTCTTGGATTGGGAGCGGAAACCAATTGGGTTTCTGTGCTTTCGAGTGATACCAAACAAAGACTATATTATTTGATTCAATAGATTCCCAAACTTTGATTCGAGTGTTTGGTATTTCTGAACCTAAACAACAAATTTGTTTAAATAAAACTTAAATTAAAATCAATTCAAACGACTGACAATCCATTTGTGGAACTCTAACGCAAAGACCATCTGTTCCTCTGAAAGTCCATCCGTGGAAAGGACACCGAATGCAGTCGTGTCCGCACTCGTCGACAACCCGTCCGCCGACGCCTATGTTTGCGCCCAAATGGGGACAAAACGCGTCCAACACATACACCCGACCCGACCCACCCCTGAATGCAACCAATTGGTGCCCAAAAGCGATAAAGTTTTTGATTTGATTGATCCGAATACGAGTTGATTCGAGGACAGGGATCCAACCGTTTGGATAATTGGGTGGAAACTCATTTGAATCGTTCACTGTTTTCACAGAACTTTGATTTACTTTCGTATGACTCAAGTCCTAAAAAGTTTAACATTTAGTCACTTCCGCCACAAGTCTTATTGATAATTGCCAAGTCTTAAGTCTTACCACAACTCTGTCGTTGAAACTCAAGACAACATAAAAACAACAAATTATTAGAATTAGAGCCGAAATGACTAAATAAAGCCATAAATTGTTTCGAATCCAAAACAAATCGATATTAATATTATATTCAAATAAGTCATATATTTGATTAAATAACTCCATATTAGCACTAATTAAAACTTTTATTTAAGTCATTTAAGTCAAAACTACTGTATGTTTTAGTTCAGTTTCTAATGCTTTAAGTTTCAAATATTGGTCACATAATGTAATTCAACTTTTGTTCAACTTTTCTGTTAATGTTTGAAATGTTTGAAATATTTGTGTTTGAAGTGAAAGTTTGGAGAATATTATCAAATATGAACTCATTGTCGACCGGTCTGTAGGGCCTCGAGAGTCTAGATTTGCCTAAGTTTGAAGAAAAGGTAAAACATTTTACCAGAACATCAAATTCGATAGAGTTTTAAAATTTCAATATTTTTGCAAATTTATCGTTGATAAACTTTCTATAAATTCCAGAATATTATAATAATTAAATAAATTAACTTTTTTATTGCTTCAAAAATATTAAATTAAATTTTTTTAAATATGTGTTTATTTTAATCTATTGTTTAAAGCAATAAAAAAATAATCTATATCTTTCAATAGGATTTCCATATTATCAAAATGTATTTTAAAAATTAAAAGAATATAATTTATGAATTATCTAAAATATGTTTATGTTAATTATTTCCGCAATATATGTCAATATTATATTATATTATATATGCGTAAATTTTGATTAATCATAATTAAAATCAACTTATTTATATATCTGCTTGTAAATATTTTGATTTTTAAAGAATAGTATTCATAAAATGTTTAAATATTAGATAACAAGGAACAAAAGGGGATTTTCAAACTTAAGGCTGTAACAAAAGGGGATTTTTGTAGTGATAAACATATGGGAAAATAATTATAACTGACTTAATAAAGAACATAAATATTATAAACTGACAAGAGCATGTGTTTTTCAGAAAATTATTTGATAAATATTTTTTCGTAAACATAAAAAACAATTTTTAACATTAACAATTTTATTATTTTTATTAGTAAATGAGTTGATTAAATCCAATAAATAATTACTTTAATAAATCTATTTACCGCAATTTTATTGCAATTTTAGTTTAATAATTTAATTGATTTTTCAATGAATGCTTACAAAAAAGTTTTTATTTATATATTTTTAAAAACTTTATTAATACTAGTTTATTAACTTATTATGTTATTAACTTTATTAATTTATTATAGTATTAATTAAAACTTTACACCTATTTGATTACAATTTTAAGCTTAAATGTGTTTATGTCAAATTTTTCTTGCATATAAAATAAAATTATAGCAAATTAGTAAACAAGCAAATTTGATAGGAGTAATTTTGTTTAATTAGTTATTTTAATTAGTCATTTAATAAGAGTTAACTATTTTCTAATTTAAATTATTTTTAAAATGAATATAACAAAAATTTTCAATGTAAAATATTTAATATATAATGTGTAATATTTAAAAATTTTAATTTAGTTAAAACGTTTTAAGCAACTGTCATTGCCGACGTTATTGCTAATTCTGAAAGTTAATTATTTAAAACTAAAACATCAAATAAAAAAGAATAAATAATTATATCTATATTTAAATTAATTTTTAAAAATAATTTATATGATTTAATAATTTATAATAATTAAACAAAAGATATAACTATTATTTTAATTATGAATATATTAAAATAAGTATTTTATATAACTTAGTTAAAAGTTTAACTTAAAACAATATATAATTAATAATTTTTGTTATAATTCACATAGCCTCTAAAAAAATCCTAATGGAAATTCTATAATGAATTTTTTTGAAAAGTTTCTAGAAATTTCTCGCATTAAAAAAATTTTTTTTCTACTATTATTCTACAAACTTTAAAAAAAATTAGTATCAATTTCAATTTTTTTCTCAAAAATTTAATAAAAGTTTTAAGGATATTTTATATTACTTTATTTTTAAATTTGAAAATAAGACTTGCCAATTTATATTAAATGTGGCTTAAATTTAATTATTTGATATTAATTGTTTAATAGAAATGAAATAAAGCAAAATTTAGTATATAGCAGGGATCGAGAAAGTCGGCCGATCCAGGAAGGAGGGATCAGGGGAGGAATTTTTCCAAAAAAGCTAAAAACTCATATATTTATGATGACAATTTTCCAAATTTAACTGGATTTAAACCAAATTTAGTTAATTTAACTGAATTTAAACAGGATTTAGCATTAATTTAGGGAAAATTTCCTAATTTTGACAAAAAAAACCAAAAAATTTGCTAAGGTGAGGGGGGTAGTTTTCGCAAACCAAATGCTAGGGGGGGGGGGGAATTCAAATTTTAAAAATCAGAGGGAATTTTTGTTTGATCCCCCCTTCTCGATCCCTGATATATAGTGTCTATAATTATTTTAAATATAACAATTTGGAAATAATTGTTTTATATATAAATTTTCTGATATTAATATTTTTGAAATTAACATGTTATTAAATGTTATTAATTTTAACATTTATTTTAAAAATATAATATTTACAAAATATAATCACCAAAACAATGCTGCAGACACAATGTACAATTTCGACACTGTTTCATTTTCGATTCCTGATTCTAAGCCTAATTATGATTCATATCATACAATAAATATTGCATAACTCAAACCAACTTCTCTATGTTAAACAAAAATAAAATTTATTACAGTATCCAAGATAGTATTGGATTTAGTTTGATAAAGTAATAATTATAATGCAATAAGTATCTTTTCAATTTGTTTAAGTTTAGTTTTAAAATACCAGAATTCTGAAGGTCAGCCGATTCAAGGGTACCAAGGCAAGATCTTTTAAAAACTGATAAACTACTTTAAACTAGCTGATAACGTTTAAAATAATTAATTGTTATCTAACCTACTCTCTCTCTCTCTCTCCTGCTCTCTCTCTCTCTCCTGCTCTCTCTCTCTCCTGCTCTCTCTCTCTCCCCTGCTCCCTCTCCCTCTCTCTTGTTTATATAATTTTACATTTACCTAATTTTGATAAAATAAAAAATAAATTTATTTGAAACTATTAATCGATTTAAAAGTAAAAGTAAAAGAAACGTAAAAGTTTAGAAATTTTAATTAATTTAAATATTAAAACAATCATTAACTTTTTAGCTTTTAAATATTAAAGTTATCTAAATTTATACTAATTTAAAACTAATTAGTATAAATAATCATACAAAATAAGTAAATTAGTATTAACTATAATTCGTAATTAAAATTTTTAAATTAACATATTATATTTTGCATATACACATCAACATAGCGTTTTAATAAATGTAAAATTACGTAAATTGACGGACTAATTTATAATTTGCTTAAATTTACATTTAAAAATACAGTAACTTATATAATTTATGTAACAGTTATAAAAAATTGTCATCTTAAAACATTCAAGAATTCATTCAAGTGCTCAAATAGATTAAGAAATTAGTTTAAATCAGACGTTGTAAAGGGAGGGATCAGGCAAAAATTCCTCTAAAATAGCCAAAATTAATTAAATAGTGTTTAAATTTTACTAATTTAACATCAGCCGAAATGCAATAAATTTTAGACTAAATAAAAAAAATTTAATGATGAAAATCAGTGGATTATAAAAGGAAAACAATCAGATTCACGGAAATTAATGTAATAATAAGATAAATAAAATGATATAAATAGAATTCAAATTTTACAAATGTTACATTAGCTGAAATGCAATAGATTCTAATTTCTATAAATGCATATGATTTGATGATTCTGAAAATGAGTGGATGATTAAAGGAATACAATTAAATGAACAAGATTTAAAATATTAATAAGATAAACAAATTAGAATAAAGGTTGTTTAAATTTAATAATTTACAGTAACGTTAATCGAAAGACAATAGATTCTAGTTTTAATTAAAGAAAATGGTCTAATAATTATGAAAATAAGTAGATAATTAAAAAAAAGACAATCAAATGCACGGGAATTAAAGTAAAATAATATAAATAAACTGATTTTAATTGGATTTTAATTTTACAAATGAAAATTTAGCAGGAATAAATTAATTTAAAACTATCAACAACAAAAATTAGCTTATAGAAATGTAAACAATTGTTAATAAAATTAAATAGCTAAAAATAAAAATTAAAAACTAATTTACTCATAAATAAGTTGTATTGCATTAGCTATTAAGCATTGCATTGATTTGAAGTTTATATAATATAGTCATATATTCTATATACTGTACTTCAGATCAATGTTAAACATACTAGCTAATACAGGTACAATACAATTTATTTAGGAGCAAATAAGTTTTTAATTATATTTACTTAAATTATTGGCATTTGAAAATAATTTTTTAATTAACATAATTTATATATTTTTTTGTACAATTTTGGCGCAAATAACTTGTCAATACCTGGTTTACATTCTCATTAGAAGGGGAGTTAGTGCTTTAAAATAATTGTTGATAAAATTGAATTGTGCTTTAATCCAGTGCATTTAACACTGCTACTTGCTGTTACTTTCCTGTTAGTGCATCAACATTGACTTGCTATAATTGAGATTTGATATAATCCGACTTGCTAAAATCACGTATATACTGTGTTAATATTTTAATTATAAAATTAATTTCGGTTTTTAGTCTTTAAGTAATTTTAATTTGTTATGTTGTAATTACGCTGCTATAAAGTGTTTTGGCGAAATGCATTAAATTCGGCCTTTGGCAAAATGCATTTGGCTAAAAGTATTTAGGCCAGTTGTGAGACATAATAAGTTTATATATTGATACGTATTAATAGGTTTGTTCTGTAAAAGTATTATTTCTATTTCTAACTCAAGAGCAGTGTTTGGCGAAAGAGATGTTGCGATGACTACCTCTCTAATGATTATTTGCATTATTATCAAAACAGTTGAACCGAATTACGAATTAATAATAAATTGTGAATTAGTTTAATTTTAATTTGAAAATAACTCAAATAATGCCATTATTTTCAAATAGATTTAGTCATAAGAAGTCACCTTCCCGTAAATCTAAGCCCTTGTCTTCACTGCATAGAGAGCTGAGTCAAAGCTTTGACTATAACTCTAATATTGAAATAATTAAATTAAAATTAGACAAACAGTTGATTAGATTCGATCCAAAAACTGGTCAATGGAATAATAGCGGGTCTAATGATGAAGAGCTAATCCGACAAATGAAAGATTTGGAAGCGAGTCATCAACTCTTATCACAAGAGAATAGACTTTTAAAACTTAAAGTCGAAATATTAATGCAAATGGTTTGAACTCTTAGTATATTATATATACAGTATATTAATATAAAGTTAATTTGTTTTTTGATTCCACTCTAAAACTCTTTTGGTCTTTGCTTTTAAGGTAACCGAAGCTACGGCTGAACTTCAACTTTAATTCAATTGTTTTGATCTATAAAATTGTAAAACTTTTAAAATTTATTTATTATTTAGTTATAGTCATCAGTCAGACATTCAAAATTCAGAATCAAAACATTATAGTTTTACAAGCATAATACTGTATATAAGTTAGATTTAAGATCAACTTGGCATTACTTGAATTAACAAAAATAACACAAACTTAAACCCTGTCACTCTAATTAGAAATTCCTATGCATTTCGTTTGATATTACAATTAATTTTTTTTATATCAAGTTATATTCCTTAAATGTTTGTTTAATTTAATAATTTCTAATTTTAAAAATGTAATTAAATATATAATATATTATAAAACTGGTAAAATATAATTTATAAATAAAATATTTTAATAAATTTAAAAATATATATTTTTCAACTATCTTATATGTCACCAAAAATATTTTCTATTCCAGGATTCAGTTAACAGTCACAACATTTGTCTGATTTGACAAAACACATCTCAGTCTAAATGATAAATTTTTTAATTAGCAATGTCTACAAATAAGCACTAGTGCTTTTAATTTTGAATGTCTGGTCATCAGTAATTAAATTATTATAATTTAGCTGTATTTGAGACAATGTGCGCATCAAAATAATATTTTAATGCATTCCCTAATTATCCGGAATTATTAATACTTAAAATTGAAAAATAAACCAGTTTACAGTCAATATTTAATATGTATGGTTTTAGATTTTAAACTTTACTTAAAAACTGATATTTAATGTATAATAAAACTAAATTATTAAAATTAAGTTATTATAACTTATTGAACTTATAGTTTAATAATTTAAAAAAATTAATTTCAATGTTTTAATATCATATAACTTCAAATGAAGGTTCTGAAGGTCTTGAAACGACCGAAAGCGCGACAGTTTTAAATCTAATAAAATTATTAACTATTTATCTATCACGAACCAGTAAGACTAAAAAGTTATTTATCTTAATTTTCAGATTTTTTATTTTTAGTAATACATTTCAATTAAACAAAATTTAACTTATATAAAAATTTCATGTTTAGAAAAATCATTTGCACAAGTTTAATAGGTTTTATTAATTAAAAATAGGGTATTTAATTTTTAATTCTATTCAAAAGCTTAAAATTATTAAACACAAAAAACAGAAAAAATTAACTTATTTAGGGTTCTTAGCCCTGTTTACGTCTATCTAATCAATAGTAATAAAATAGTAAAATTTGTACGACTATTGAATGTTTATATTAAATAAAATTTTTGTTTTATTCAATATAACAGAAAACACCATTAAATTTTCTAAATTATAAAAAGTGGCCAAAACGGTACTTATTGCATTTTGGACTAATTTTACATTCAACTAATATTTTGATATAATGTATTGTTTTATATTATTTTTATTATGCATTATTAGATCTTAACAAGACTTCCTAACATTATTTTAAACAAGATAATCACTAAAATTTCAAGTAATTCAATTTATTAATAAAATTGCAATTTTTCTATTGAATTCATTTTTACTGTTGTTGTAAATTTGATTATTAAATTATAAAAGGTAAAAAAATTCCAGAAATCAAGTTACTCTAAACTTTTTCAACTAGTCTATTTAACTTATTTATTAATATTTAAACCCTTTTTTTCTTACTCCCCTTCCCCCTTTTTTTGTACAATCTAAAAATGCAATTTCTTTTAATTAAATCAGATTGATAAAATATTAAAAAATAAATTTAAATTTGTTTCTTAATAATTAGTTTTCTAACATGTTTAAATAATTGGTTATATTGTGTTTAGCATATTTGCATGACTAAAAATAAAAATTAATTTATTGTCTATAATTGTGCTATTACTCAATTACTTAATTATTTTCATGTTTAAATTTTCATAATATTTAATTAAATTTATTTAAAAATTAGTATAAATTAGACTGAATTGGTCTGCACTAGTCAGCAGAAAGAAATTTTACAATGTTTTACAGTTTTGATATTTTAAAACTATTATTTAATTCAAAATAATATTTTAAATTATACTAATTTATATTTAAAAACCTAATTAAACTGTTTAATAAAATTGAATTAATTAATTAATTACCACAAATTGTACAATTGTCTGCAAACTAATAATTAATTATTAAATAGATTTTTTAAAATTAATTGCTACATTTTCAAAATTTAACATTTTTTCTTGATGCTGTTTCTATAATTTTAGATATAGAAACTACCAAGTTATGTATTTGAGAATAGCATCAAAACCACTATAAAATTTTTAAGATTTAGTAAAGTTGACTCATTAATAATGAGTCATTATATTATTTTTTATATTAAAAAAATTATTTAAAAATATATTTAGCAAAAATGTTTTGCCAAAACTCAAATATAAACAAAAAGTTTTTAATTAACAAACTCTTCAATAAACATAAATATTTAAATCATAATTTTTGCATGTATAAAAACCATTATAAATTAAATTAAAAACACATTTATTTTTAGTAGAAATAAGTTGAAAAAACATATATATATATATTTAAATATTGCAATTATATTGGCCTGGTAACAGTAAAATAATAATTTTGTTTTGAGTGAAAATAAAATATTTGCTTAACTACTTAATAAGTTCAATTTAAGAATTGAGAAGAGGAAACCAGCCAAAATTCTTCTTGGTCTGGAAAATAGTTAGTTTCAGCATTTTTTATTTTAAGTTTTTTTTTCAAATTTTTTGTGTAAGTTTGAGTTAAAGCAATTAAAATCGGGTTAAATTTTAAACATGATTACAATAATTAATTTTGTTCTGTATATTATTTTAAGTAATAAGAATCCTTGTCCTAACCCAGCTAGATGTTTAGCCAAATTTAAAAAAGCCTCCTCTAATATCCCTTCCCCTGGATAGACAGACCTTATAAATCTCTGGTTTAACTGTTAAGTAATGCTAATTACTATAACTAAAGTAATATTTAGTTGCATTCTTAATCATAATACTATAAAATATTTCAAACTTATATTTACTAAAAAAATGCTCAAGCAAGAATGTTTTCTCTTGAGCACAGTTAGTAAAATATATAAATAAGGGTAAAATGGCGGATATTTTTATATCATGCTTGAAATTTAATCCCAATTTATTAAAAACTCAAAGAAATATTCGCCAAATTTTCAAAGTCCCTAATTAGTATTTGCCTCCAAGACTAACCTGCTCTTGAATAAACTAACCATATTATTTTAATATAGCAAAACAATAATTGTAAAACTAAATAAAGCAATTACTGATAGTTTTAAAACATTTTTGTTTTTTAGAATATTAATTATTTAAGTGAATTTATACTCAAAATAAAAAGATTAGTAAAATTACAACAACAAAAAATAATAATAAATATTTAAACTTGTCTCATTCTAAACAACTCCGTTAGTAATTGTGTTGTTCTATATTAATGTAATTTAAATTATATTAATTGCAAGTCTTTTGCAAATATTAAGGTAATCGCAAAGAAGTAAGTATTGGGAAGTTGGGGGGAAGGGAGAAGGGAATAGCATTAGAAAGTAGAGCTATAGAGCGGGATAGAGAGAGAGAGAGAGAGAGAGGGAAGGAAGGAGAGAGAGAGTTGAGAACAGGGAGAGGGTTGGAGAGGGTTGGAGTGAGTGGTCACTCGCAGGCGAGCTTCGAGTCGAAACTGCTGAGAGCGATGGCGAAGGCCTGCAAGAGGGACATAGGCCAGGAGACGTCGCAAGAGAACTGCGAGCCCGACACCCGTCCGAACTGCATCGACACTAATTCGCTGTTCGTGTTCTCCCCCAGAGGTTGTGTCGTCGGTATAGTCGGTGCAAACGATGGGTTCGATTGAATCGATTGATTCGATTGGTTGGTTAGATTCGGTTGGTTTGTCGGTGAAGACAAAAGAATGTCTTCCCTCTCACGACACGTCACTAATTGGAAATTCTTAACACTCGCCTGAGTGACCCGACCCCTGAAGTTGAGTACATACGACTGGGTCTCTGTTGAGTGAAACTTCAATTAGATTTAGTTAATCATCAAATATAGACTCAAAAGCATACCGTCGTTCCAAAGCGGGGTTTTGTTCTTCAATTGAATTATTGATTTATTCTTTCGTTTCCACTCTTCGAAAATCGATGAATTCGTTAAACTATTCATCTGTTAAGTGATTCTCACATTAATTCAAATTTATATTTATAACTATAAGTCGTTTAATCAAAGTCGTGCTTCTCTTTAATTAACAAGAATTAGATTTAATTGAATTCACTAAAAGTTTATTAGTTTTGTAATTAATCAGTAATTAAATCATATACTAATTTGATTGTCTCAGTAAAAAGTAAACAAGATTGAACAGTATGACTTTAATACATTTCTAACTTATACAGTCAAATCTCTATACAGTAAACGTGCAAATGCAATTAAAAACTTTACACAAACTAGAGCGTACACTCAACAGAATAATCTCAAAAATATTTTTATTTCTGTAATCTTTCACATTGTAGTACATGTACATAAAATGTGAAATAAGGTTTTATGTACATGCAATTTTAAATTTTAAAAAATCACAAATTTTTAATGCAAAGCAAATATTTTTGATAAAGATTTGAAAACTATTCATAATTAAAATAGAGTTGAGAAATTATGTGAAATTTTTATTTTGCTATTAAAGTTGTTTAGAATAGTTGTATAAAATTTAAATACATGTGAATAAATTCTAAAAATATTTTAAATTGGCAATTAATAACTAATAATATTTGAGTTAAATTATTTAAAAATAGTTAGAATATAAATCAGTTGTTTTGAAAAGATCAGGAAAAAACTAAAACAGCATTCGATTAGACAAAACTAATGGCAAGTTGCATAAAAATTAATCCAGTTATTGACTTTGTATTTAAGTATTGCAATTAATTGTAAATACCAATTTAAAAAAATTATTTTTAATTAAAAATTTTTCTCGTTTTATACCGGAATGCCGGTAGGGACCTTGATTTTGAAAATTTGAATTTATCCCCCCTCCTAGCATTTGGTCCAAAAAGGTACCCCCTCGATGTTTTGCCGGCCGCCGAAGGCAAATTTTTTGGGATTTTTGTCCAAAATTAGGAAATTTTCCCTAAATTAGTGCTAAATCCAGTTAAATTAGGCAAAATTTCATCATAAATATATAGATTATTAAGCGTTTTTAGAAAACCCACCCCCCTGATCCCCCTAGGTTTTTGGCCAAAATTTTGAGAAAAATCCATCCCCTGATCCCCCCCTGGATCGGCCGACCTTCTCAATCTCTGATTTTAATCAATGCCATTTTAATGAACAAATTATCAAAATTTTTACAGTTCATTATATTGGCACTCAACTGTATATACCTTTAATCTTAATTAAGGACCAGGGAAAGAATTCCCCAAAAATGTTTGCCAAAAACCTAGGAGGAGACCAGGAACGAAATTTAAAAATATATATATTATAATTACAAAAAAAATTAAATATAAATTAACTGGATTTAAACCCGATGTAAACTAAATTTAATTAATTTAACTAATTTTAACTGATTTAACGACAATTTAAGAAAAATATCATATTTTTGGATATAAAGCGCAAAAATATTCAAAAATCATAGGAGGAATACTTTTTAGCGAAGCAAATTTTAATTAACTAAATTTATTTAAACTAGGGTTATATTCAGTTAAATCGGGTAAATCTAATAAAAACAATTTGTTAAAACAAAACCCTCCTAAAATTTCCTTTGATTGCTTACCTTTTAATTCCTGATAAATACAGCTTAAATAAAGTAGCAATATAGTTTAATTTATATTTATATTATTGTTTTGTTTAAAATTCAAGATTTAACAACAAGATTATCGCTTTTACTTCAATCATTTAACCAATTGATTGATCATAAATCTAATTTATCTTTTTAATTCTTCCTATCTTAATTAATTGATTTTGACATTAGAATGCTTATAATTAAACTACCGTATTACCTCACATATTAGATGAGTTTAAACTTCATGTGCTTATACCCCGGGCTATTTGTACATGTATTTAAAAATGAGCAAAATAAGTGTTTTTTAAAAATAAAATTCAGTTAAATATTTTAGATAACAATTGTTAGAATTTGAAGTTTAAAGATATCAAAATTTAAAAACTAATCAAAACTAAAATAGAGATAAGAAATCATGTAATTATAGTAACATCTTTAACTTAAAATTAATTTCTATTAAAGTCGTTTAGAATATTTGTGTACCAATAAAATATATTTGAATTAATTATATTTAAAATAAGTTTGAAAAATATTTTAAATGAGCAGTTAATCGTATAAGAAATTTGTATTCATTAGAGTATAAATCAAAAGTTTTGAAAAAATTAAAAGAAATTAATGAAAATAAAACTACCTATAACAGCAAATTATTTTGGTATTCCAAGACAAAATGTTATTAATATATTAATAATTTATAAATTCATTCAATGAAATTATTATATTTTAAGATTTAAAATAATTTGAGTTAATTATTAAAGTTTGGGTTTACTCTCTTTATAAGTAAATGCTTTAGACCAAATTTATAGAAATGGTATATTTTACCTTATATGTACATGTACTAATATGTAAGGAAATACAATATTCAAATTAATACTGTACTTATAAATGCTTCTTGTAATAATTTGTTTATAATACAGTATATAATAAATATAACCAATCAACTATTATATTTAGCTTAAATATACTGTAATTGTACTGTAATTAACGCAATAATTTTCAAAAGTTTATTTATAAAGCTCAACATTTAATTATTCATGCAACTATTATTTGAAATATTCCGAACTTTATTGCTTCGATTATATCATTAATATATTAATACAAATGTAGGCAACTATTAGTGCTTTCATTAAAATAAAAATAAAACATTTAATTGATTTAAGCGAGTATTAAAAAATGCCTATAAACCTGATCGTATTTAGGAACCAACGTGGTCATTTTTCGAGGTCCTTTAAATCCTAAAACATTAGTTTCCTATAAATATAAAATTAATAAATTGCTTAAATATATAAAAGCAAAAGTAATATGAATTTCATTTACGTATATAATTGACGCGATTTCCTGTCTTTGACCGTTTGAGTTGATTCTTATAATCAATTTATTAAACTTTAATTGTTGTCTAAACTCGAAAAACAATACTTTAATAAATTTTAAATCCAAACCTGATTGCTGTGAATTGCGTTCCTAAAACATTAGACTTGAGTTTAGCAATACAATTACCCCGGGATATGTCAAACGGGTCGTTCCCTATTATGTAAGTCTTGCTCTTTTTCCTGCGCCGACCCGACAGTAGAAACACTTGTCTATAGCCCGGGTTAGCCGAAGAAGATTGCTGTTGGGCTCGACTTAATGTCGAACCAATTGCTTTAGTTATATCAGTGGCTAAGTTGGTGTTGATTGAGCTCTCGTTCGTTACGTTCACTAATTCTAGGCTCGACTTCGGAGACGACGGTTCGCTAGACTTTTCGGTTTTGTCTAACTCTGCGTTCGATACAATTGCTATCGAATTAGAATTAATTAATTAATTACTATAAAATATGTTTAATGTCTGGTTAAACTAAATTAAACAAATTGAGTCATACCCTGCAAATGCATATAATAAGTCGGATATAATGAACGGTCGAGACCTGTGTTTATGTGACACAAAAACAATATAAATAGAATGCAATTCTGTTGAACCGATTAATACCCTTTTTGTCTCTGATTATTGTGCACTGAAGAGTAGTTTGTGGAGAAATAGGTTGAGTCGCGAAAAGCAGTAATTCTTCATTACTTAATATAGTACTCAAAGGGTTTACTTGAATCAAGTCTTGAGTCGAAATATCTTTATCTAAAGTAATACTAAATTTTTGAACAGAATTATCAAATCTATTGAAATGAGTTCCAGATTTCGATTCCGTTTGGATTTTTGCGATTTCAGGCGAAGAGAGCGGAGAAACGGTTTGAATCGACTGGACGTGTGGTTGGCTCTGGGGCTGCACTTGGCGTTGCTGTTGCTGTTGCGGTTGGCTTTGATGCAACGGTTCGCTATTCGGCAACTCTTTCGCTGCAAAGTCAAGTTCGTCTGCTGTAGAGAGGCCCGGATTGACAGCACCGACAGCATTGAGCTCTTCTAAGTCTATTAGCTTTTCAGAGGACCGGCGCCGGGAAATGGCAGACTTGACCGCTCTTTACGTTCAGACAATTAATGATTTAAAGGAAAATAAACGGATTTATGGATTATAAAACATAATTGTATTGAGACTTAAGACTACCTTCCAGTCGAAGGTCGGGTCGAAGTAGGGATAACTTGGTGTTGGCGCTGGAGTTTGCTTTCGAGAAGCTGTCTCTGCCTTTCGATTAGACGCAATCGATTCGATTCACTTTGACTGTCTTCGCTGATTCATATAATTATTAAATTGTTTTATATTTATTTATAACTAATTCTCTCAAATCATTGAATATACCTTAAATTTCGCGACCATTTAGTTGTTCCCAAACTTTGATCCATTTCGTAATGTTTTCACAAATGAATCATTGGTTGCTCTGGAGATTCGCTTTTGTTTTGATTTTTAGTCATCGAGAATAAAGAATTTATATAAAAACGTAGACAATATACTCGATTACAAATGTCTTTACTTTTCACTCATAATCAAAAGTATTAGTTGTTCTGAAAAAAAATTAAAAAAAGCAGATCTTTTCGATAAAATAGGTTCAGAAACATTTAATTTAAGCAAGAATTACAGCCAAATTTATTAAAATTATTCATAAACTATTAATTAAAAAATAATTTAAATAATTTAATAAACATTTATTTATTTAACATAAATTGGTTTAATTGTAAAAATAATCAAATTTGAAATTGCGGTAAATGTTGTGGAAAGCCGATCTGAACTGGGCTCAGGTTCACGCAATTACTTATTCCTGGTCAGAGTTCTCTGTTTTTCAGCATGCTCAACTATCTTCTCGTGCACGTGCAGGCCTTTACGTCTTCGGACGCCATTCATATACTTCAGAGCTCTGTTCTGTGTATCAGACTTTTCACCAAAGAGTGCATATTCTTCTTCAGTGGTCGGCACCCAATAGGGGTCGATGTCTATCACCTAATGATTAATCAAAATATGTTGTATTTGAAGAATTGAGTGCAGTTTTAAACCTCAAAAAACATTTATATCTCAAAAAAATTAATTTTAATAATTAGGGTTAATATACCGGCAATAGAAATAAATAAATGACTAATATTATAATACTATAATATTTTGATAATATTATAATATTTATACATTTGATAGTACCGTATATATTAAAATGAAATAGGTATATATTCAAATCAGCTTTTACTTATTCTTTTCAATGTAACAAGTTAATTATGTATTTGTTAATACAGTATTTAATTTATTTTTCAAATTTAATATTTGCAATGAATTTATGAATGAGTAATAAATTAAAATAATATTTGAATAATTTGAATAATTTAGTCTAAAAGTAAATTAAACGAACCAATCAATAAAGTTTGATAGTTTGGAATCTATTCCATATTAGTGAGCGATTATTCATTTGTCTCTTATATCAAATTTGTACAAAATTATGGAAATTGAGTGAAATTTAGTAACAAATAGTTGTTTAGATTGTTTTAAGGCTGGATCTGATTCAAAGTTAATGTTTAAATAGTTTTAGTAAACTATAAGATTGTTTGTAATGGAATTTGTTGTCGTTGGAGTGTTGGCATAAAATAAAATAACTGCGCTCTCAATGCACTCAATTCTCTCAATAGTTATTATATATCATTATAATTCCAGGGTTTCAGATGGTTGGCCAATTCAGGGGGGGGGGGGGGGGGGGATTAGGGATAAATTTTTGGAAAGTTTTTGACTAAAAATCTAGAAAGAAATTTTTCAAAAATACAAAAAACTTTGTAATTATGATTCAATTTAAATAAATTTGATTTAAACTAAATTTAGTTAATTTAACTAATTTCAAACCAAATTTACCACCAATTTAGGGAAAATTTCCTAATTTAGGCCAAAAAACTAAAACATTGTCGGCGGCCGGCACAACGTCAAGGGTAGGTACCTTTTCGTACCAAATGCTAGGGGGAGGGGATAAATGGCAATTTTAAAAATTAGGGGGATTTTGACCTGATCCCCCATCCAAAACCCTGTTATAAATCACACCTAAAATAGTGAATTACGAAACGAGCAATAATTGTACTACTAATTCGTGGTAAGACTGCCTCTCACTCCCACTCCCACCGGAACAGGTGTGACGCCAGCGCTGGTTATTACTGCAAATTTATAACTTAACCAAATAGTTGGCCATAGATTGATAGGTGTGCAGCACTTGTACCAACTTATCCATAAATATAAACATTTGATATACACTGCAAACAGTGAGAGAGGGAGAGAGAGCAGGGAGAAAGAGGAGAGGGAGAGAGAGACCTACCTCCCAATGACTGAAGACAAGTTGGGGACAGGCCTTTCCACTCGTTTGCTTACGAATCTCATTCGCAAAGTCGAAGCTTTCGATTACTGGCACTACTGCTGTCACATTGAAGATGGCTGAGCCCTCTTGGATGTCGCCGTCCAGGACTGCACAGTTCAAGGCATTGCTAATTGTTATAATCGTTTCAATTCTTATTACTCTATAAACTCATACCTCGGCCATGACGTCGACCCAACACCGCATACATCCGACCTATAAATAAAAGCATTTGAATCAATATTTGTGTCGTTTTTAACTAAAAGATAATCTAATTATTGCTTCAATTGAATCTAAACTATTGCTTAGATAAACCGAAAGTTAAATCAATATTTGAATCTCTTATCTTATTTAACATTATTTATTGTTTAAGACATTAATCGATTCGAAAACAACTTTCTATTGGCAACGAAACACCAATTTTTGTGCAATAATAGCACTAAGTATTTAAATCTTTTAAAATCTCTTTTGTAATATATTCGCTAATTTGGGTTTAAGACTTGAATTAATCCAAACATAGCTTAGTGATAAAAATAAGCAATGACAATATGGTTACAAATAAAGAATAAGCTATAATATGTTGTCATAGTAAGAATATTGTGCCCCCCCCCCCTGTTACAGTAAGAGCAGGACCTGGTATAACATTAAGAGAATAGAATTAAATGAATACTGTATTTAGTTGGAAATGAAAGCCAATACTAAGTCAATAGATATCGCAATCAATCGATTGGAAACAAATGGAAGCGAATGACTGAGTTGTGAGCGATTAAGCGAATTATACGACCGAATCATAACAAGAGATCAAATGCATAAAAGTTGGCGCCATTTGGCAATTACTGAAATATAATACTCGGTTCGACTCTTGGAGAGCTGCTCAGAGTCAGAGCCAGAGCCAGAGCCACAGCCAGAACCACAGCTTATGCTAAAGCCAGTGTCTGCTTCCACTTTATATCCATATGAAAACGTAAAAATACTTTAGCTTTTCTTACGGTAAAAATTCGTGCATTTTATGCCACGAAAAATGTTTGCAACTTTTGATACTATACTTTAAATTACTTAACTTCTCAAAAATATTATATAAGCGGCGGCGCCAACCAAATTGCTCTTAAGTGTGATAGTGTGCACAGCATCGAGTGTACTGTCTTCTCAACTATTCCAACAACAAAAACAATCTTCAAATTTCGCAAAAATCTCATTGAAATTATGAATGAATAGCAGAATAATAGAGAAAAATTCCAAATATTTGATCTCTAAAATGATAAACACTTATAGAGTTGTATTCAGGGATGGATTGCCGGATCATTATTACGTTCGCATTCTTCTCGACATTCATTGATAGATTACAACTCAGATTATAATGAAATGCAATGCTGGCCTCACAATCTTTATATTCTTACTTGTTAGTTATTATTATTATAATTCGCACATTTTTTCACAGATTCTATCTAAGAAAAAATGTGTGAATATTCACAACAAGTTTTTAAATATTTTGAAACTAGAGATCTGAGTGAACACCAAATTTCATAACCAATTGAATTTCAGTTTTCTCTGAAAACAATTTCTTTGAATAATTTTAATACCATTTTCTCATATCTTATACACTTTTAAAGACTCTAAAGCAAAAGCACCTAATTTACCCTAATCTACCTTCCCACTATTTCTACCCTTCCATTATCAGTTGAGACACTATTTTAATAGCCAAGTGTTCTTCAGAAATAGCAAAATAGACGAAATCAACTCATTAGAAATTATCTGGTAATTAACTAGGTATAATTTATTTTAGATTAAAGATTAAATTTTTCTAAAATTAAGGTAAAAATCATGCCAATTTGGTCAAATTTAAACCTATAGTCTACATAACTCCCTCCCCCACAACCTAGTCGAACTTTGCAATCGTTTTTTATTCTAGGTCAATACAGAAACATTAGCTAGTTATTTTTTAAAGACATTTAATTTTTAAGATAATAGTAATTTAATTATATTTTTTTCATGGTTAGTAGTAGTCGTTAATTATATCGACAATAGAGCTTAATTTAACCAATGTTTAGTTGATAGAAATTAAAAGATTGACATCTAATTGCTTTTTATTAAAATATGCATAAATATCACAAGTTAAAAATAATAATTAATAAGAACCCCTAGTGACGGTGGACTTACGGCCAACAACTTTCCACATATTTCGCTGTTCATATTATTTTAATTTTCTTTATACTCAAATTATTTCTAACTATTTATTCATATGATACAAGTGTTAAACTTTACTTGATAACATTAAATGTTTGTTTGTCCAATTAGAACAGTTTTGCTCTTTTTTTTTGATAAATTAAAAAATAATTAAAAATAAATGAACATGCGAAGATACAACTAGATGTATTTTTTTAGCTTTTTAAAAAAATAAAATATTCAAGCGCAAAAGTCAACTTGTCGCTATAATTGAGTTTGACCATAATTGCAAAAAAGTCTTAATTGTGTTATAAACATGTCGGTTTGATTCGAGACAAACAAAATTATTATTTAAAAAATAATTGATTATGAATATTTAAAAATTATCTTTATAACTATTTGAAATATTTACTTTGACATAATATTCTATGTCCAGAACTAAAAGGAAAATCGTGATGTGAAAGAATTTACTAAAGGATCACTATAAACTTAGGTCAAAATTTAATATTATAAAAAAATTATTATTAAAATTTTTACAAGTAATAATTTTTGTACAGTCAAAATTTAACGAAAGTATGATCAGTTTAAAATTAGAAAAAAAAATGTTGATCACTTTTCCGAGGATATAAATTGCCAAATTTTGGTTTTGTACCATACTTTCATTAAATTTTGACTGTAAACTAATTCAGTAAATTACAATTATTAAATTGCTACTAACTTATATCAAGTAACTATTTCATAGGTAAATATTTAAATATGCATATTTTAATTATGATTAAAGATGCAACTTTAGATCAAAATTTGGATTATTCAATGTTTTAAAAATACAGACAAACATAAAATTTTTTAAAAGTCAAAAATAGTAATGTTGAGAATCTTAATATCAAAAATAGTAATATTATTACGATATTAATAGATATTATATTACAATTTTCGATATTACAATTTTTAATATTACGATTCTCAACTTTACTCTTTTTGACTTTTTAAAAATTTTATGTATCTCTGATATACTCCAAATTTTAATTCAAAGTTAATATAGTTAATTGTAATTTAGTTACTTATAATTTAATTGATATATGTTGCAAATATTGATTATAAATATAATATGTTAAGTTAATTGTAATTTATAAATTACAATTTAGTTAATTTTATGGTTTAGTTGATGGCATTTTAATTAATTTTATTTATATTGTGATCTAGTTCATTGTAATTTAGTTAATTTTGATTAAGATAATTTAAAATAAGCTAATTTTGATTTAGCCCATGTTACTGGTTAAATTAATTCGTTAAAAAGTTTATGTTTAAATTAATTATAGCTATGTTAATTGTAATCTACTTATAGTATATTATACTCTATTTTAATTAAATTAAATTTACCGAGATTATTATGGTAAATATTTATTTTTAATATTATTGAAATTGCGTTACTTTCTAGTGATCCCTTTCAAATTGCAATTTTCCCCTCAATTCCGGACACTGATAATATCAATGTAAAACAAGTATTTAATACAAGTAAAAATTAAACATTTAAAATTAATTTAATAACAGGGATTGTGAAGGGGGGAATCAGCCAAAAATCCCCCTAATTTTAAAAATTGGAATTTACCCCCTCCCTCCTAGCATTTGCTCCGCGAAGAGGACCGGCAAATTTTTTGACATTTTTAACCAAAATTAGAACATTTCCCCTAAATTGTTGCTACATCCAGTTTAAATCCAGTTAAAACAACTAATTTAGTTTAAATCCAGTTAAAACAACTAATTTAGTTTAAATCCAGTTAAAA
>JAQFXP010001109.1:0-21617 GCA_034693685.1 Belba bartosi
TAAATTTTTACTGTAAATTTATATTCATAAATTTAAGTTATCAATTAAAATAAAATTTAAATTTTTCATTTTTTTTCATATAATTTATTAAAAATTGATAAAAGTTAAAATTACAAATATTTAAATTTCGACACCTCTTCGCAAACCACTCTTAAAGGTAAATTTTTCAAAAAACACACCAGACTTTTATAACAATGCAGAATTATTATTTTTTATATTTGTAAACCGTTTGAAATTAATAAATAGAAATAAATAATAATAATTTTAATTTTATTTAATAAATTAAAATTTTTAGTAAAATTTTATTTTAATGTAAACAGATATTAATTTATTTTATATTGGTTATTGCTATAAGTGATGAAATAATTTTAAAATTAAATTAATTATTAAACTAACAACTTGTAATATTTTTTAATAATTATCTAAGTGTACGAGTAATTTAATGTCTGCATAAATACAGTACCGTTCAGATATTTGTCCCCAAAAGCGATGAAATCACATTATCCTCCAAATCAAACATTTTTAATTAACCCTATAACTTAATGGGTGGTATTTAAATAATAAAATGTAAATGTAAATAAAAACTTAATAAACGATACAAACATGTTAAGCGCTAAATAAATTTACTTAAGTATTTTGAAACAAAGATAATTAATTTAATTCTGCATTACAATATTTTATTAATTTATATTTAAAGTAAATTGCAATTTTAAACAAGATTGTCCAAAATATAGTTATATATAAAAATTAATATTAAGGCACATATGTAATAGTTTTGTCATTAAAAACTAACAATACAATAAAAATTATTTTAGAACGTGTAGTCATTCAACTATACAAATAAATGTAAACATTTGACTCAACTTGAGACATGCACGTAGACATATAAATAATTAATAATAAATATCATAAACATAAAAACAAGATCAAAAGTGTATTTTAATTTTAAACTATTCACAATAAAATAACCTTATTTTAAAATACATTTTAGTTAAAGTTTAAGTATTAAAAAAAAACAAAAAGTTACAAATACCAAAAATTGCACTTTATTAAACATGTTACTTTAAACAATTAAACTTTAATTAAGATATCTTTAAAACCTCTATATTAAACAATTACAGTAAAAAATTTCAATAATATTTTAAGAAATAATTTAATAAGTTTTGTTTATTTGAATGGGTTAATTAAGAAAAAATCTTTGGTTTAGAGGATACTTTGACTACATCGCTTTTGAGGACATATATCCGAAGGGCACTGTACATCTGTGAGGATTAATTTTAAAAGTAAAGTTATATCGAAATATTTTTATATTAGCGTTAATGTTAAATTACAAATATTTTTAATATTGTTTATTAATGCTACATAAATTATAAATACTTTTAATACTGTATATATTGTGACGGTCGAGTTGGGAGGCGTCACGTGATGAGACGTCGACTACACTGCTGTCGCTATTGTCGGTGATAGCGCTGGTGGTATCGGGTGATACGAATGTGGATTAGTTGCCAATTAAGTTTGTGTTAGCGCTTTATGAGAAAAGTTGTCTTGATTTGTCGACGAGAGTTGTGTTGGAATCGATGCAAAGTGTAATGAGTGCAGCGTCAGAGATGAGAAATAGTTGTATTTAGGGCTGAGTTGCGCTATCAGTTGCCATAAGTTGGCCAAAGTTGTGTTGAAGTGATAAAATTAAAGCGCAATTTATGACAATTTAATTAATAACAATTTATTCGATTTCATTACAATTAATGCGACTGTAGTTCAATCGCGAATGTCAACAACTAAGCTGAAGAGCATCGAAAGTGCAGCGACTGAGCTCTTACAGACTAACAACTAAAGTATAATTAGGATTACATTTTAATTATATTTAAATACATAGTTATAGCGCTAACTAAACAAGTATAGTTAAAATATATGAGTAGCGCAATGAGTGTCAGATATGCGATTATACAAGTACAATTTTAGAAATTGAATCGAATATAGACAAAAGTTTACTAGTTTATTAAATTAGTTATAATTTTATTCTAATTAGGGTTCGATTTGTCTTATTCCTCGGCGTTTTGAATTAGGCCATTATAAGAAGAGTGGGCAGCGACGGCCAGGTGTTGAGAATCTGTTGAATTCTTGTGGAGTATTTCGAGAAGAGGCACATAAAAATGTGTGGATTGCGTGAAAAGTCAGTCGATATTTAAATTCGGCAATTGGTGTTCTCGAGCAGCGCGTGAACGACGAAATGCTTTTTCGAAAAAGATGTGTTGTCTAAGTTGCGCTGAAGAGTTTGAACGTAAGCGTTGTTTGTTTTTGTTTGTCAACTGACTAGGTATTAGCGATTCTTTTCGATCGAATTGTAACTGAAGTGAATTGAACTTCGAATTAAGACTTGAGATGTATTTTGAATTGCATTTCTGTAGCGAAAGTTAAGATTTAATTTGCCAATCATTCAATTGATTTGTTTTGTGTCGTGGAATCGAAGCGCGTTATTGGTTTAAATTGCGATTTGTTTTTGTATTCGAATTGTTTAAATTCAATTGCTTCGACGATGACATCGGTTTGCTTTGAATTTAAGAATTAAGCGAATTATTGAAATGATTGTTAGTTTGGTTAAGTTTGTAATTGAGTGTTGACTGTTGTTATGATAACCAGCAAATTGTCGGTTTCGAATCGCATTGTGATTGTTGTCGCAATTACCGATTGTTTGATTGTTGTGTTCGGATGTGTTAGCGCTGTTATTGACTATCAATCGCTTCGATCGATTGGAATTCAATTTCAAATCATGTTTCGCGAGTTGAGCCAAATTGTGATTTTTTGGAATTGAAGCGCAAATGTTGTCATCAATGTGTTGGTGTTGTTGACGATTGTTGATACAAACGGCCCGAATGTGTTGTCGCGCGTATTAATATTAGTTGTGATTTGAGTTGAATAGCACTATTTGTCCAGTGTTTGCGATACCAATTGTATTGAGTTAACGAGAGTTATATCCAGAATTGTTTTCCATTTTGTATGTTCGGGTGCGGAATAGTATCGCAAATGAAGATGAGTTGTAGGTAAAGTGTATGGCGTCTGAAAGAGTAATTGGTTTGTAATCTGTACAATAACATTTTAATGATAATAGGTTTTTTTCATAGCTTATTAATTTTAACATTATTTGATATTTATTATTTATATTTATTAAATATTATCTTGAACAACAATCTATTTAATTAATTATTATTTTAATAACTTTTGAAAAATATTTTTAAATTAAATAAAAAACATTCTCAAATTATTCAGAAAAATATATTTATTGCATTTTATATATTAATTTATTCAAAATTTTTTTTTTAAATTTATTATAATTTATAATTTATTTTAAATTATATTTAATAATAATTTGTTTTAAATTTGCTATTGTAATGCAACATTTAATAAAATTATATATATATTTTAAAATATCAATAATACTGTAATTTGTAAAAATATGAAGGTATTAATTAAAATTTAATTTTATTTATTTGAAATTAAATAATCTATATAGTGTATTATATAGTAAGAATAAAATAAAACAATTTTTTTTAAATTTCAAATTTATTTAAATTTTAATAATATATTTTACTAAAAAAGGAAATATGAAAATAAATTTTAGATTTTAATTTAAATTGTACTAAATTTTATATAAAAAAATTATTAATCAAACATTATCAGATTTAAACGTTATTAGTATATTAAATATAATGTCATTAAATTGATATAAATTAAAATTGAAATTTTTTATATTTTCAACACAATTAATATTAATGACTTCTTACTGGTGACCGAAATATATTATTTATAATTTAAACAATAATAATTATTTTATTTTTAATATTTAAATACAGTATATTACATAATTAGACCTATTTTAATTTATAAAGTTTATAATAATATTTTTAAAAGTAATACATTTAATATACTTATTTTATGTATTAAATAAATTAAATTTTTATTAAAATTTTTAATATTTAATTTTTTAATTTATTATTTATTATTTTAAAAATTTTAATTTAATTTAATTTTGAATAAATAAAAAACTTTATTACATTAATTAATTTTTATTTAAAAATAAATATATATATTTTAAATGCCAATGCTTTTAAATAAACTGTAATTTAAATTAAAAATGAATTGAAAATATTGTGAAAATTTTATTTAAATAAGGTTGGAAACGCACTTTATGGCTTAAATTTTTTGACGTTAAATAATTAATGATCAAATTCTGAAACTTTAATTTTTTGTTTTAATAGTTATTTAAATTATTTAAAATAATTTACAAATAAATTAAACATTTTACATATTACATTTGTGACCGCAAGACTATTCGGGTGTTAACCGGTTAATAGTCAGCGGTGCAGAAGTGGATGAGTGGAGTCAGCAATCAGTACAAACGCTTCAGATCTTGAGTATGAATCAGTAGAATTAGTTATGTCTGACCGGAAGTTTAACCTTGTGACCAAAAGCGGATCAGTTGTGTGTTGAATT
The DNA here is from genome assembly GCA_034693685.1 of Belba bartosi. Classification (NCBI taxonomy): domain Eukaryota; kingdom Metazoa; phylum Arthropoda; class Arachnida; order Sarcoptiformes; family Damaeidae; genus Belba; species Belba bartosi. The sequence continues at coordinate 4,492 of JAQFXP010001109.1, forward strand.
TGGGAGGAGATAACTATGAAATCGTAACAGGAGTGGCTGTATGTTGAAAAGAGTCGTCACAATATAATAATTGGTTCGACCGATTATTGAGAGTTTGCCGTAAAGTGGTTAGAAATCAAGTGGTTATACATTAGAATTAATTGCACACAATTATAAACATAACAAAAACACTTTATTAAAGTTAAGCACAAAAAACACTACATTTGAATAGTTTGAGTTTTGAAAGCAAAGTGAAGTAAAGTATAGAAATCAATGCATAAAAGCATACACTTTATAGGCTTTTGAGTTAAAAAGAGCGGCACATTAGGAATGCTAAGTATGTATGATTCATAATCATAGTCATAGAGTTAGAGTCATAAAGTTAGAGTCATAGAGTTAGAGTCATAGAGTTAAAGTCATAGAGTTAGAGTCATAGAGTTAGAGTCATAGATTTAGTCATAATTAAGTTAGTTTTAGAGATAGAGATAGTGTTAGTATTACAAGCAATTCAAACTAATAAGCAATTAATTTAAGGATGTAATCCTAATTAGTGTTTAAAATCAAATATCAATTAAAGATATGAACAATCAAAACATATAAATTTAAATTTTTTCTTAATCTAGGGGATCGAGAAAAACTCGGGCCCATAAATTCGAGTTGGGACACGTAAACCAAAAACGGCTTTTAAGTCTGTTGTCCTTGTTTAGTAATAAGAACGTCAACAGGTCCGCAAAGTTCAATAACTTCGAAGACGGCTTTGTATTTTCGAGTTAGTTTTTTAACATTTGGTCGGTTAACAGGGATTCGCTTTTTTACGAGATCGTTAACTTGATTTGTTAACGGGAGGTAAACTTTGTCGTAAGCTATTTTCTTTTTCAATTTGAAAGCATCTGATCTTTTCTGAGCGAGAATACGAGGTTCGTTGACTGGAGGTGTAGAGGTGTTCAGTTGATCGCGACCAAACATTAGATAAGCGGGTGTGAATCTAGTAGTGTCATGAAGTGTATTGTTGTAGTTTTCAACAACACGTTTTAAAACAGTTGACCAAACTAGACGAGGATTGTCTTGAAGTTTGAGTCAAATATTTCTAACAATGGTGTCGTTAACCTTTTCGTTTGCGCCATTGGTCTGTGGATGGTAAGTGGTCGTAAATGAGCGAGCACATTTAAGTTGGTTCATAAATTTTTGAAGTTCTTTTAAACGAAAGTTAGTTGCGTTATCTGTTAGGAGGCGTTTTGCTGAACCAGCGGTTTGAAACACATCGTCAAGAATTAAGATTGAAGCTTGAGCTGTATTAGTCGGAGTAGCTTTTGCCCAGACAAATCTAATGTTGTGATCCAAAACGACTTCGATGTTCTTTGATTTAGTTTTACGTGCGGATGATCCTATGATAACTGTATCTATTGATATCAAGTCCATTGGCTTGGCTGGTGTAGGCAAAGGTTGTAATTGCCCAAAAGTCGGGTGAGTTGCAGGTTTAACTAACTGGTATGTGTGACATGACTGAACGTATAGTTTAATGTCATTTTTTATTTGAAGCCACCAGTAGTTTTTAGAAATATGATGTTGTGTTTTGCGTATTTCTGCGTGTCCGGATTTGTCATGTCTATCGTGAAGAACATTTAATTTAAAAGTCTGCGGTATGATAATGCAATATTGACCGTAGATTTTAATTTGTTTAAGACCATCAAGGTCTGTAGTTATCGAGTTACTGTCTGGAGTTGGTGTCGGTTGTTGAGCGTTAATGATTGCATTTGCATCTATTAGCATTGCAACAGGAGCTCGAAATAAGGCATTTACTTGAGCCATTTGTTTACCAGGTCGATGTATCACTTCAAATGTGTAAAGCGATAATTTTTCTAACCAGAGGTATAGTCGGCGTTTTGAATTTTTAAAGTTAAAAAACCATTTGCAAGCTGAGTGGTCAGTAATTACAGTAAATTTGGTGCCTTGAAGGTATATGCGAAAATATTCAATTGCGTTAACCAGAACTAGACATTCTAGTTTTGTTGGTGTGTAGCGAGTTTCGGCGTCGCATAATTTACGAGAGTAATACCCAACAGGATGTTTGTCTTGTATGAGTATTGCTTTAATGTTAACAGTAGAAGCGTCTGTATGTAACTTAATTGGTAATGCAGGGTTAAATAAGTGGCGAACAGGTTCGGTAGCCATAAGTGTTTTTAGCTTTTTAAACGCTTGTTTCTGTTCTGGTCCTCATATAAACTCTGTTTTCTTTTTTGTCAATCGGGTTATCGGTTCGGCAATTGTTGAGAGTTCTGGTATGTATTTGCGCACGTAATTTGCTAAGCCGTTGATTTGCTAAACTTTGTTTACTGTACGAGGTTGCGGGAAGTCAACAACTGCTTTGATTTTAAATGGCGGCAGGCGTACTTTATCATTTGAGATAATGTGACCCAAGAACTCAATAGAATGTGTTGCAAACTCACACATTTTTTTTAAGTTGAACTTTGTTTATAAGATCGCAAAGTATTTTGTGAACAAATCTTTGACATGTTGCAGGTGCGTTCTTTAAACCAAATGGCAATACTAGCCATTCAAAGTAACCGTCTTGTGTTACAAAAACTGTTTTTTAAATGTCATTTGGTTGGACTGCTACTTGCCAGTAACCAAATGCAAAGTAAAATTTTGAGAAATACTTGCAGCCTTAAAGTCGGTCGATTACATTAGGGATGTACGGAAGTGGTTGTTTGTCGGCAATTGTTTTCTTATTAAGTTGACAATAGTCGATGAACAGAAGTTTTGTTTGGTATTTTTTATCAACGAGAGTAATTGGTGCTGCGTAAGTCGATACAGATTTTCGTATCAATCCTTTAGCTAACAGCTCCGTTATTTCCCGAGATGTCTCTTCAACATTGCGGAATATTTGACGGTACGGTCGTTGTGCAGTCGGGATGTCGTCTTTTAAAAAAATTCTATGCGTTTCAATTGTGATTCGGCCTAAATCGGTTGAGCTTTTGGCAAACAGTGTGTCGTACTGTTGCAAAATAATTTGAATTTAATTGTCATCTGAAGCAGTAGTTGGCGGTTGTGTGAGAATTGTTATTGCGGAAGGCGCCGGGCTGACCTTAGCAATATTATCAGTAACAAGTGCTCTTTGTGTTAACAACGTGTTTTTCTTAAGTTCGACATTCCAACGTTCAGTGTCAATAATTATTCGGTATCAAGAACAAGTGCCTGTTTTAATTAGGAGAGTGTACAAGAAGTTTTTCAAAACCTGTGCTTCGATCGACTTGGTTATAGATTTGATAGTTAATTTGAAATTGACAGTGATAACAGTTTTAACTATTTCTCTGGCCATTCCAAGTTTGGTTAATTCAATTTTGTTAATCTCCATTTTGAGCAAACGGGCAACATGTAAGGGCATTATGTTGGTTGTTGAAGCTTTGTCAACAACAGTTACGAGATCTCAATTGCCAATAAAACCTGAAATTGTCAAAAAGTTGCCGACTGCTAATATGGCAACTCCTGACCGCTTTAACATATTGTTTGTTTCTAAAAATAAAATTTATGTTTTCTAAGTTACTATCTGTAATCTATGTTCGGTTTTGCCTTTGTTAAGGCATTCACGGTGCCAAAGATAATTGGTTTGACCAATTCTTTTACATATCTGGTAAGGAGTGAATGGTTTTAACTTGTTTAGAAATTCTTTGTTTGAATTTTGCTTTAAGGTGCCAATTGCGTCACAATGTCTAATTGTGGCTTGGTTATGTGAAGAACTACTTGGTTTCTTATGGTAGGGTTTAGCTGACATATCTGCTTCATTGTCTTGTGCTAAGCGGAGACTTTTTCCGGGGTCGGAAAGCGGCGACCGTAGAAGTGAGGACGGTATGACTTAGACAATCCCTCGGTAAGGATGGATGCAATTTAATTCTCAGGTATACGAGCGCGACGCAAATCCTGGTATTTTTCGTCGTAGTAATTGTTTCTGTCCTGCGTAAGTGGCGGCAAATGGCAGCGGTCATTAGTGGTAAATTGCTATGACCAAATCGGTTTTCAAACAGAACTCGAGCGTCTGCCCAGAGCAACCCTTGTACATATAAGACATCTGAGGCATAAAAATTAAATGGTTTGCCTTTGAAATAGTTAAACAATTTAGTAATTTTTTGCACGTCATTTAAAGCGGTAAACAACGTTTCAAAAACATCAAGAAATGCTTTAATTTTTATTTTTTCATCGCCATTAAATTTAGCAAATTTTGGATCAGCCATTGCAGAAAATTGCACGGGCTGTTGCTGTACAAACGGAACAAATGGTAATGCAATTACGAGCTGAGCTGGCTAATTTTGCGCCACGATGTAAACGGGTAAACCTTGAGGGGTGTTTACGTACGCAAGTGGTTCAGCAAAGAAATCTGCCGGAAGTAAGTTTAACGGACGGCCGGAGTAATTTGTATACAAAATGCCGTTATAATACTAAAAATATTTGTTACTTGTCCGCTGTGTATCGCGTAGTTGACGGATTTTTCGCGCTGTACAAGCTGCCAAAGACGTTTAGCCGTGTTGTCGGTAGAGTAGTGTTAAGTGTGTGTAAAGTAGTGTTGAACAAAATGGTGATTTATTAGCAGCACTAGGTGCTATTTGTTGGGAGTTATAACTAGGTCACTTTAACGGCGGCTGGTGTTGGATAGCAGTGGCACTAGATACCACTTTCTGTGACCAAAACTAGGTTTTGGTCAGCAGCTATCTATGATAAAGAAGCGATGAATAGCAATAGAATTAGGTTCTACCTGCCGAAATTTAAAACTAGGTTTTGGGCGGCAGCTACTGCTGAAAAAGTTGATGAGATGCGATGGCTGAAGGTTATCCGCGAGTAGAACCGACTGGGCCAAAAATGTAATGGCAAGACTATTCGGGTGTTAACCGGTTGATAGTCAGCGGTGCAGAAGTGGATGAGTGGAGTTAGCAATCAGTACAAACGCTTCAGATTTTGAGTATAAAAGAGTAGAATTAGTTATGTCTGACCGAAAGTTTAACCTTGTGATCAAAAGCGGATCAGTTGTGTGTTGAATTTGGGAGGAGATAACCATGAAGTCGTAACAGAAGTGGCTGTATGTTGAAAAGAGTCGTCACAATATAATAATCGGGTCGACCATTTATCGGGAGTTTGCCGTAAAGTGGTTAGACATCAAGTGGTTATACATTAGAATTAATTGCACACAATTATAAACATAACAAAAACACTTTATTAAAGTTGAGCACAAAAAACACTACATTTGAATAGTTTGAGAGTTGAAAGCAAAGTGAAGTAAAGTATAGAAATCAATGCATAAAAGCATACACTCTATAAGCTTTTGAGTTGAGAAGAGCGGCACATTAGAAATGCTAAGTATGTTTGATTCAAAGTCATAGTCATAGAGTTAGAGTCATAAAGTTAGAGTCATCGAGTTAGTCATAATTAAGTTAGTTTTAGAGATAGAGATAGTGTTAGTATTACAAGCAATTCAAACTAGTAAGCAATTAGTTTAAGGATGTAATCCTAATTAGTGTTTAAAATCAAATATCAATTAAAGATATGAACAATCAAAACATATAAATTCAAATTTCTTCTCAAATTTATGTTTATAAAATTTCCAATCATATAAAATTTTTTGTTTTTATATGTATATTTTTTTTTATAAATTTTAATTATATAACATTGTTCGTATGTAACGTCTTATTTTTTAGATGTTTTCTTTGGTCTCGTTCGTTTTTTAATCCAAGATTTCGGTTAATTTTTTATTTAGTTTTTAAACAATTATTGTCTGATGTTATCCAGATTCGAATTTCAACTAATTTAAATTTAACTACAATAAAAACTTATAAATATAAATATAGTACAATATATATTACTCATACAAATTAAAATCAAATGGTTATTTTTAAAGTAATAATTCCAAAACAATTAAATCTGCAAAACGAATTTCTACAAACTCCATTAGAGAAGCGGCTAAAACGGTTAGAATGCTTACAACAATGCGATTTTAATCAACAGCTTTTGACGCCGCATGTCGACCTGCACACAAAGCTTACTTACCGTAAAAACTAATTGATGCGAAAACAGACGCAATAGCATCAGGTTCAATCACAATAGATGTCGCCAAACATATGGTGGAGTTGGCTCGAAGAACGGGTGCCAATATTTTTGTTATTTAAAGGAGTTGGCGGAAGATAGAAAAAAATGCTTATTTTTAAAAATTATTTAAATCATAATAAAAGCATATGATATAATAGGAAAATGTGCAAAAAAAAATTTGCAAATAAAACATTAAAAAATAAAATATCTTCTTACAGTTTTAACATTTCAAACTTAATTTACAAACAAACTAAATGAGATATTCTAATTATTTTTTTACTACCACATACATATATTAAGGCAGAATTAATAATTAAACAAAATATTTATATAAACATTATTTTTGTAACAGGAAATGATAATTGAAGTATTTAAATGCAAAATTGAAAACTTTGGCATGGCGATTTGCCAAATATTTTTTTAATAAATAATATAGATTATAGTCTTTCATAAAAAATATAAAACAAAAGTTGCAAATCGCCATGCCAAAATTTCCAATTTTGCATTTAAATATTTTAATTTTCATTTTCTATTACAAACATTTTGTTTATATAAATTTTTTATTTAATTATTAATACTGCTTTGATATATGTATGTGTTAGTGAATAAATAATTAAAATATCTCATTTAGTTTGTCTGTAAACTAAGTTTGAAATTCATAAACTGTAAGAAGATATTGTATTTTTGAATGCGCATAACTTTTATAATGTTTCAATTACAGAAATTTTTTTGCACATTTTAAAATTATATTATAAGTTTTTATCATAATTTAAATGATTTTAAAAAATAAGCATTTTTTTCGATCTTCCGCCAAACCCTTTCTAAATAGTTTAACAATAATTTTAATTAAATAAAGAAGATAAAAAATTGTTTAAAATAAATAATTAAAAAATTATATAATTTTTAAAATGTATAAAATGTAAACTAACAATAATTTTATTACTTTATATTTATTATTTAAAAACAAAATTAATTTTCAAATTATAATTTTTTAATTTTTAATTTATTTATAATTAGTTCTTGTCCTTATAATTTGTAGATTGTAAATCCTTAATAAAATTTGCTTAATAAATTTTTTAGCAAATAATTAATTTTTTTATAACTCTATTTTTAATTTTTATCTAAAACGTTAAAATTACAAATTAGCACTATAACCAATCCAAAAACATATATTTTTTAAAAATAACATAATAATTTTATATTTTAGATTACGTTTACAGCTAATATAACTGTAATGCCTCTAGCCGAATGAAAATACTTTATTTTGGTTGATAAAGTTTTAATATATTCTAAATAAATATTACAGTTTAATTAATAAAAATAAGTATTGAATTGTAAATTTTATTAAACATTTAAAAATTATTTAAATAATATTTTCAATGATTCTTTAATATTGAAAAACAATATATTGTAACGTTGTTGTATGATTTACAAACACATCACACTATAATAAAATAATTTAAATACTTAGCATTTCAAAGTAAATGATTAGTTTATTTTATAATTTGTAATTTTAAAATAAAATTAAGATTTTAATAAATAAAATATTTATTATTTATAGTGATGTTTTGTTTGATGATGGCAGTTGTTTTTGACCATAATTTAGTCATATTTATAAAATAATTATATAAACCATTACTATTTTGACATTTGTGGGTGTAGGATAATTTATAATGTTTTAAAAATTACAGTTTTTATGTCAAATTTATGCACATTGTATGCAATAAGTAAATCTATAACTGTCTAGAGGTATTATATTAATTAACATAAACACAAACTACATTGTGCACTTTTAATTATTAATTTGTTTAACGTATACATTTTTTGAAAAACGGATAATTATTATTATAAAATGTCTAATATAAAATTTGCACATAAATTTAACTAATATATAGCTCTGGTATTTGAATCAACTAATTAATTCCTGCAACTTTATCGTGAAATTTTATGAAAAATGCTCAAACTAGGAGAAAACAATAAATAAAATAAATAAAATATAAATATTTAATCAAATCTTATTAGATTTTTAAAATTTTTATTTTGTAATTTTGTATGTCAATTAATTGTTTTTTACTACTAAATAAAATTTATATAAGAATATTTAGCCATTCACATATTAATTTTTTTATAAAAGTTTTTTAAATATTTGATTGTAATACTAATGGTGAGTTTAAATTGTATAAATATTTTGTGTAGAATATATATAAATATAAATTTAATATAAACTTTAAACTAAAATAAAAAACTGAAACACAAATTAAACAAAAATTAGGTTACAAATAAATAATTCAAAATTGATATTTTATAATGGCTTTTCATAAATTTTATAATTTTATATTTTAAGCTGTAGTAAATATTATAAAATTTTATTAAATTATTAATTAATCGAAATATCAATAATTTTGTACAACATTCTATTTGCTGAAATAATATAATTAAATCTAAAATCTAATGAATTTATTTATAAGTAAACTGTTGTTAGTTAAAATTAGTATTTATGTTTTCAGATTATCCATAATAAAAGTATAATTACACAAACTTTTAAACTTAACAAATATTATCGGATAATTACTTTAAGCAAAGTTAAAATTTTAAAGAATCGCCAGAGAAATAGAAATTTGTATCAATAGTAATGTAGAGACAAAGCATCATTTTTATTTATTTGCTAAACTTAAATCTTTTTATTTAAATTAAATTTTACATTAAACACAATATAAATGTTTTAGATAACTATTAATATTTAAAACTTATTTTTTATCCATACTTTAATAATTTTGCTAAAAATAGTCAAAATTAAATTTTGTTATTTTATTATCTCATATGCCTTTTTATACAAACTGTGTTTATTTATTTAAATTTAGTTATTAATAACTAAAATTTTATTACTAAAATTTACAATTTATTTGAATGGTACGACATACGACAAACCAAAATTATTTGAATTTAAAGAATCAATAAATTTCTTTCAAATAATAATATTTATTACAGTATAAAATATATATTTTATTAAATATTTCGACATTAAAAAGATATATATTAAAATTTTTGCATATAATTTGAAATAACAAACAAAAAACAATAAATTTCATTTCAAAAGCAATCAATGCATTATAAACTATAATAAAAAATTATAAGTAAAGCTGAAATTTCTACACCTTAGAAATGCAGAAAAATTATTTATTTATATTTTAAAATTCAAAATTGAATTTTATAAATTTTTACAAATTAAAAATAAGAAATGCGTTTAGCGTTAGTCAAATATATTTATGCACTTAACTAACGCAACTGATAATATTTTTTTTCTATGTTAAAGCTACCAATTATAATCTAATATATAATTTCAAATCTGTTTGTTTCTATTAACAAACCACTTTCAAATATATTTTATTTTTACCGTAAGTTAAGGTTTAAAATAATTAACTTGTGATTTAAACTAATGTTTGCTTTTGCCATAATATATAATTATTTGAACAAAAATTAAAAACATAATTTATTTTTTGAGTTAGTTTAATTAAAATTGTTTAAATTAAAATTTACTTAAATTATTTAAAAAGTTTAAATTTTTAATATAAAATTTAAGAATATTATTTAAATTATACATTTATTAATACAAGATTTTAATAAAATTTATTTTTAATCTATTTTTTCATAATTCTATAGATCTTAATTTTTAATGCATTAAGTAAAATTATATTGTGGTAAAATTTAAAATAAATATTTGTTTGTATATAATTTTCTAAAACTGTATTTATATACTAAAATTTTTTATTTACAATTTTATATTTCCATTAAAAATATATTTTTAAATTTTAATATCCTTTAATCAATTGTTGATAATTAGTTAAATTTAGATTAACAAAAACTATAAATTTACGGTTTATAATTTAATAAATCATTTTATTTATTTTTAATGAAAAATATATTTTTTAATATTACAATTTTTTTTTGTTCGTCTGGATCCGGCCAAGCGTGTCGTTTGTTTTGTCTAGTCCTGTCTCTTGTCACGTCTTGTTCTGCAAGTCTAGTCTAGTTCTTCACGTTATAAACTGCAATTGATTCAGGAATTAAATCGGTTTTAAATAAGATTTTCTCCATAAATAAAATAAATTTAAATTAAAAATGTAAGAATTATTAGTCATTATTCTTATAAATCTAATTTTTAAATAATAAATTTAATTAAATAAAATATTTGAATTAAACCTAAATGTTCTTTTCTTTAAAATTAGTGTTTGAGAATAATTCTAATTTTTGTATTTTATAATTAAATTGTTTAATTATATTTATATTTACTTTTAATTTTCAGTATATTTTAATTAATTAAGTTGTTTAATTAGAAAATACTAAATTATTTTTAAAATATTTATAAATAATTAAATAAATTTACAAAATCCAAAATTGATTATAAAAATAATTTTTTAAATGAATTTCAGTTAAAAATATAAAATTAAAAAAATAATTTTTAATTTATTGTGCGATTGAAACATATGAAGCAATGCTACAAATCAAACTGGTTTATTTATTTTAAAATAAATTATTTCTAAAATATAAAGGCATTTAAATAAAATTTACTGGAAAAATATGTTGCGTAAACATAAACTTACCAACCCTAAATGTAAAATACCAATTGGAGACAATATAATAATTAACGGTTACAATAACTTACTTAAAAACGCGTTAGCTAACAAATTAAAAATTCCTTCTTAAAACGATTTTTAAATAGTTGGTGTTTGTTAGTAAAACCCAAATCCTGTACAATTTAATTTTTTTTTATTTGGATATGTAATAAATTTTTAAACTTGCTTCTATATACAGTAAATATTTACAATAAAATTGTACATTTAAAATTAAATTTAGTTTTAACATAAATTATATATTTAATCAAATTTTAATTAATTGTTTTAAACCATGTTGTTAAATTTAGTATTATAAGGTTAGACTAACATTTTTATGTAAAACTTATGCGTACAATAAAACAAAAAATAATTTTTGTAATTTTTACTTTTAAATTAATTATATTAAAATTCGAGTATCCGAGACAAATATTCTCGATATATACTTTGATTTTTCTAATAATAAAGAAATCTATTATTACCAGTAAAACGAGTAAAACTTATATCGATAATACTTATTTATTCTCTAGAATATATTTTTAAATAAATATTATTATCAACGTAGTAAAATATAAATTTTACTCATTTAAAAATTAAAATATAATGCAACTTTTTTTTAGACAACTACTATTGGATTTATTTTCAATTTATACTTTTATTGCTCTATATTTATTTTATTTTAAATCAATATTTTTTAAAGCTGTAATTTAATTTCTTTTATTAATTTAAAGATTTAATGATAAATTTAAATATATTTATGGGATCACGCATTGTGGGCGTTAATTTTTCTATAAATTAAAATAAATTCAAAAAATTTTTACTAAATGTAAATAAAAAATTATTGTATTGTTTTTAATGTATTTTTAAAATTTAAATTTTATATAAAAACAATAATATTCAAAACTAGTTTATCTATAAACTGTACATTTGTAAATTATTTTAAAAATAATATTAAAAAATAAAAATTTTAATTAAATAAATTTATATAAAAATAAAAATTTTATGTTTATTAAACTTGTCAATTTTTTTCTCAAATATTGTCATTAGATTGAATGCCTAACAAATTTGAACAAATGCTACAGAATTTAAATATTAAGTTATGCAACTTAGGTCACACAATCTCCAACAGCGGCAATTAAAACTTACTGAATTTGAGCTTATTATATGTAGCTCTATTTAATTAGATGTGTTTTGCAATTAAGACAAATTAAATTAAATATTATGTTTTGGATTTATTTTAGTTAAACCAAATTGATATCAATTTTATTAAGTTTAATGCAAAATTTTGCTACAAATTTTTAAATTTTATAAAAAGTTTGTTGCAAAATAAATATAAAATTTTGATTTTTTTTATTATGGCTTGATAAATTGGACTAATCAGATAGAAAATGTAAAAACTTTAATTTTAATATTTATTGCAATGCATAGCCATTTTTTAAATTTAAAAAACGCTTACAGTAGAAACGCAAAATTTTGTCATTATTGTATTTTTTTATTATGTAAACGCTGATGAAATTTTAACAATAATTATTAAAATATTTCTATATTAACTTTAATTTATTTTGAAGACAATGACGAGCATCTGAATTTATTGTAAAACTTGCGTGTTTGTTAATGCTAAATTTTTTTTAAAACAAATATTTTTTTGGGCATTAATATGCTTTGTTCGAAAAAACAGTAAATTTGTAAAAATTAAGTTGTTTCTCAAACAATTAGTTTATTATTTAGGTAAATTTTTAATTTTAAATTAAATACAAATTGAAAAATTTTTAGAAACTTTTTAATTTATATATTTTATTTTAATTTTTACAAATATGTTCTATGCATTTTTGCACCTTGCTATCCACTAGGTCAAAATACATTTCGCTAAAAAATATATGCATTTCGCCAAGGTTTCTCTAAGTTAATACAAACATACTATAATTTCTGAAATAAAATTTGTTGAAAAAATAGGTCAAAGAGGTTAGTAGAAAACTTATGCTAAAATTTTTATTTAGTTTAAAATAAATCATTAATATATTAACAAACAAATTTAAATGAAATTGTCTAAAACATTTACAATTAAATATATATATGTTAATTTTATTTATTTTATAACTTATATATTTTTTAAATGTATTTAAATTAAAAATATAAACTTTTAAAAAATTAAAAAATTTTAATTTAATAATTGTGATTGTATTATAAAATTCAAATAAAATAAAAATATAAAATCAAAGTTAGATATACTAATTATAATTTTTATTTAATTTTTTTATATAAACATAAATTTGTGTATAATTAAATATTATAATCAACGTAAATATTTTAAATGTTTATCTAATAATTAATCAAAAATATTTAAATATAAATTAAAAAAGTTTAACAGAAAAATTAAATTATAATGTAACTTTTCGAATAACTACAATTGAATTTTTTGTTCAATTTATATTTTTATTATTTTATAAATATTTAGTTTTAAATTAATAGTATTTAAAACTGAAATTTAATTTATTTTTATTTATTAATTTGTTAAATTAAAAATTCAAATATATTTATGGGTAGAGACCAAACTTCAAAAATTTTTATTTCTAATTTAATAGAAATTTAACAAAATATTAACAAATGTTAATTAAAACTTTATAGTATTGTTTTTTTATTGTAGTTTTTAAAATTGCCATTCATTTGCAGTCAGTTTCAGTTTAGTAGCCAACCAGTCGCTACTCAGTCGCTCAAATGCACAGTAACTTAGTAACTCTTTATAACAGTAATTAATTAGTAATTACTATTTTTAAAACATACAAAGCAATTTAAGACTTATTATATTAATCTTGGCCGCAATTTGGGCATTAAGGGGTTTTTTGGCGGTAAATTTAATATTAAGAAAAATTCACTTTTAGCTTTCATAAATAATTGGCATTGTAAAAACTATTTAAAATATCTAAAAATAAAATTATAAGACAACAGAAATTAAAATAGTAATTTTTTATATTAAATGGCAAGCATTTTACATATATAATATAAAGAAATCTTAAATTGCTATGTATAATCATTACTGACAAAAAACCTCTTAAAGCCCCCAATTGCGGCTTAATTTAATTTAGTTAGTTTTTAATTGATTTAAATACTTCAAAAACAGCAATTAACTTTCTTAAAGCCGTGAGCAATAAACCCGGACTTGTGGTGAGTTTAATTTTGACGCAAGATTTATCTCGATTTGCATCGTTTCTCAACTCAACTCTCGCGCACATCAAAACAGTAATTTTCAAAATACTCGCGATACAAATACAGCTTTATTTGTCGCTCAATCTCTTACGACAAGATACTCAAACATCCAATTGTTACATCCAAACACATCACGGTCTATTACCTACAATAATAATACAGGCTACGTCGACATCACGTGACGGTCTGTAAACTTGCCTGTCACAATAGTATAAAAAATTTAAATGAAAAATTAAAATATTAATATATTTTAAATTATAATACTAATTTGACCCCGAGTAAAATCGGTCTCTATTCGACTAAATAACTTTTTACCTTGAAGATTACACTATTTAATGCGCAAATTATTTAATATTCTTTTACTAATTAGCTGAGTAGAATTTAGTGGAAGTTATTAACGAAATTGTGAATCTTAATATTAAGAAGTAACTTTTCTACAATTAGAGAACATTTGATTAAAGGACTAGTCTCAAAGCTTTACCTATAATTTGGTATTATTACACTTTAGCATCATTTACTCCCAAACGCAAAGTTTTAAGTTTATACATAAATTGATTTGAATGCAGAAAGTTTTTATCTAATTTATAATTCTTAAAACTTTTTACACATATTTTTTTCATAATAAATTGATTAAAAAGCTATTATAACTTGCTATGTGCAGAGAGAGAGAGAGAAAGAAATAGTGAGAGAAAATTAAGAATAATAAAATAAAATTAATAAAATAAAATGAATTTTTATTTATTTTTATTATTCTCGAGTTATAATAACTAAATTAATACTTAATTTTTATTAAATAAATATTATTTAAATAACAAACACATTTAAACATACTGTAAATTAAATAAAAGTAATTATTTTATATTATCACAGAATTATATTATAAATATTTGGATTGTTGGATGGGCATTTTTATATATATTTTTTATCAAATTATTTTTAAATTTTTAATTTCTTTTAATACAAATTTAAATTAAAATATTGTTTAAGTAGTACTGATAACTGATAAAATAATTTAAAATATAATTATTCTAATTTTAACCTCTATATCAAATTTAATTATTTGTTTATTTAAAATATAAAAAAAATTTACTTTAAAAAACATTAAAAATAGTTTTAACCTGTTATGTGGAAATTATTTATTTTGCATATTAAAAATTAACTAAAAAGTTTAAAAAATATTTTTCAAATCACACTTTTGTAGAATTGCTAGTACTTTATATTTGTAAAAGAAATTTTATTTTTAAGCTTAAAAACAAAAATACAAATTTTAAGAAACTAATTTTAAATTAAAATTTAACAAGATTAAAAATAATAAATAATATTTCTATTTTTAATATTGGGTTTAATTAAGTAAACTAATAAAATGTTTTATTTGAAATTTTAAAATCAAATATTAAAAATAATTATAAAAAAACTGTTTTATTAAAAAAATCTACGAAAATTATTCTCTATGGTTTATATATTTTATTTCTTCAGTATATAGTATTATAAAATTAACTCAAAATTCTGTTTAGAATTCAGATATATTTTTTTTTAAAAATAAATTTTATAAAAATAATCAAAAAAAGACTTTCTTTAACGCCCTCATTGGCTGCTATAATACAATTAATTATTTTGTTTATAATAAAATATTTTTTAAATTACTTTTTTTAAATTTGCAGTGAGCATTAAAAATAAAAATATTGTGAGCATTTAATATTATAGATAAACCGCATCAAATGAATAATGTAAATTTTGCTTAAGTTGATTTTTTAGTTTAACCTAACTTATAGGATGTTTTAAAAATAAATGTTAGTTTTAAGTTAATTACTTATTTCAGCAATTTTTTTAAAATTCAAACTTAATAAGTTCTTGTCTAAATATTAAAATTTTTTAAAAATATTTCATTGTTACATTTTAATAAAAACCGTAACTTCTCAAAATTATTTTTTAAAATTTATTATAAAATTTTTAATATTCAAAATGGGTATCAATCACTGCATCAAAATTTTTTATTTTTAACCAAATATATATTAAAAATTTATACTTAAATTAATATATTTTTATAAATTTTAAATTTATATTAAATGATTTTTAGATTTAGCGGTAATTAAATAAAATTATTGTTTAATTTAAAACTCAAGCGTTTTTGTACTTACAAAACCTTCATTAGAAGTTATTTGATAGTAAATTATAATTAATGTATTATTTTAATTTAAATTTTAAATAACATTAAAACAACATTTGCATTAATGAGTTTTTTGGAATTATTTAATTCCAAACAGCATAAAGTGCATTCTTTTAGCTCTATTTAAAATTTATTTTTGGCAATAATATTAAATATTTTTTGTTGGCGAATTAACAATTTTTAAACTTAACTTTATATTTTATTTAAAAATGCTTTAATATTTTAAATAAAATATTTTACTTATTATGAATTTCTAATATTTTAAACTGTAATAAATAAAATTATAAAAATTTTAGACTGTGAAATAACTGTATTTTAATTATATTTTGTATTTATAATATAAATTAGTTGAAAATATAATTTACAAATATTTTCAAAAAATAAGAAACATTAATTTTACTGTAAATAACTTAATAAAGTATACCGCAATAAAATTAATAATTAAATAAAATAAAATAAATTGCAAACAGATTAAAAATAAAATAATTATTAATAATTAATAAATAATGGATGAAATAATCAAATAAAATTAAAATCAATATTTAATCTTTTCTCCTCTCGCCTCAATACATTTTTCAATGCAATCAGACAAAAATTTAAAAAAGGTATATATTAAGGGACTTTCCTGTCCCAATTTTTTCGGATTTTTTTGTCCAGTTTTCCTGAGAGCGGTCGATCTAATTCTCAAGGGCATGCTGGATGACCCGCCATAGATTCTTGAAGCGGTTGAGATTTGAGAAATTGGCTGGCCATACCAATACCTCGTAATCTTCTTTCCTAAGAAACTCGTGGGTTGAACTCGCGGTATAGGCGGTAGCGTTTTTCTGTTGGAAAATAACTTCATTATGGTAGAAGGTATAGATGCTATCTAAGTGCTACCTTAGTATCCTTTAATAATTATTTTATTTTTAATCTGCGTGCAAATAATTTAAAAAAAATTTAATTTAATTATTAATTTTATTGCGGTATACTTTATATGTTATAAGACTGATAATTATCTAATTTATTCTGTCGATAAAAATTAACATTTTTATTATTATTGTTAATATATTTCTTGAAAACTAAATAATTATTTATTAAATTTGATTGAAATA
>JAQFXP010001110.1:0-21613 GCA_034693685.1 Belba bartosi
TTAAAATCCATCGAAATTAGAATCAGAGTCAGTATTAAATGCATTATTGTGCGACTTATACAACAAAATTATTACAACTTTTGTCAATAAATGACCTGCGACTTATACACCAGATCGACTTATAACTCAGATTTTACGGTAATATTATCTTACTTAATCAATCATAAATTTTTTAAAAGTCAAAATAGTCAAAGACCTCCATTGGGAAAATTCTTCCCTTAATTCCCCCCTGGATTGGCCGACCTTCTCATTCTCTGGCTATTTAATTAAATTAATGTGAGAAAAAAGTAAAACAAAGCAATATATTTTAATCAACTTATTTTATCAAATATTACTTTACAAAATGTAATTTAAATTAATTAAATTTTACACTTTATATGTGAATGCAAGTTAACTTGACACATGTCTTAGAGCATTCTTCCCATTTAGTACGAAGCATTTAACTTGCAAAAATATAAAAATGAGAAGATTCGGATAATAATTATTCAAAAAAAAAATTTAGAATGTTAATTGTGCAATTTTTGCAATAAAATTTTAAAAAACGTGAAATATTTTTAAAATAAATGTTTAACATTAGCTGTCAATACTAATTTATTTTTAAAAAAAAAGTTTTAATAAATTATTCGCAATTTGATTAATTAATTTTTAACATGCCACTTTTTTGTGTCAAATAGGCTTTCATTTACTAGCTGTATATAAGTTGACCGATATATCGATTGCATCTAATCTATAGATCATTAATATATATTAATTTTGCTGCTAATCACAATTGTGACGCTTTTCTAATTAATTGAAAACAGAGATTACAAAAAGGGAGGGCAGGCTTGCTATCAAGGATTATATGTTTTACAATATTTATTATAAAGAGTAATTCTTTGTTAATTAAAAAAATAATTTTATGTTTATTTATGTTTTGCTTTAATATTTTTAATTATAAATGAGTCACCTTGCTTATTTATTATTAAAACTGATTTTGGTTATTAATGTTATTTTTTGCTTAGTTTAATTTTGTATATAATAAAAAAAATAATTTAATCAAATTTTACTTTGTATTAATAAAAGTTAACAATAATTTCTACAAAAAAATATTATTTAATAAAATCAACATATCATTGATTTTATTCTTGAAGATTTCAACAAAATATAAATTTTGATTTAATAATAAAAACTAGTTTTTAAGAGTAAATTATTGCTCTAGTCGATTAAACAACTAATAAAAATAAATTATTTCTTTATTATTCTTATGGCTATATTATTCCAAAATTTATATAATAATATATAGAATATTGTTTTAGAAATTAGGAAAAATTTATTGTGTTTAATTCTAGTTTTGAAAAAGATTTGCAAATTTAAACCTCAAACGATTGTAAATTATAGACAAAAATAGTAAAAATAAAATTTATTATTTTTTGTATTTAATATACTAAATATTTAGTTTTAAAACAGGCTGTGCAATTATCACAACAAATAGGTTGTATATTATAAAATATAAAATTTCATTTATTAACTTAATTAGATAACTTAATTGGTTTTAGTTTAAATTAAATTAAGTTTTATAAAATAACAATATTATTTAGCAAGTTTTTGCTAATGTGTTAGAAAATATTTATTATTATTGTTACTAATTATATCTTTCTTCAAGGGAAATGTCTTTCTTAACAAGTACATTTTTATTTGATATTATAATTGGAAAAGTAAAACATCAATCAATGGGAGTTTTAAAAAAATAAAAATAGATATTAATCTGTCGTTCAATCAATTTATAATTTTTATCTATTAATGAATTAATGTTTTCGTTGAATTAATTTTTTTAACAAGAAGAAATAAATAAATAAACAAAAAAGAATTAATTTATTGAATTGGATAATAAGAAAAGGAAGAATTAATTTTAATAACTATTAATAGGGTCAAACAATAAAATAAAAGTCAACCGAAATAAGAAACAACAAAAACATTTTCTACACAAATGAGATCTCATTGTAGAGCCGGTAATAAATTTATTTTCTTTTTTATTATTAGTTTTTTTGCGATTTAACTGCAGAGAATCATCAGTTTTAATATTTGGGTTAAATATATAAAAATAGTTTAGACTATATCTCAAACAAAACCTATGATTTAATTGTCTTACAATGAAATGTGAAAAATCTGTTTTTAATGTTTTTTTGTTTTATTATGTTTGACATCTCTGATCGAACTTGACTTTTGATGTTTTATAAATAAATTTTTATTAAATACTGTTTGTCTTAACTCAATTTATTTTTATATAAAATTTTATTGCTTAAAAATTTTTATGCTGGTACTTTATCCTAGGTCAATACTTTCAAAATATTAATTTAGAAATTATATTTTAAAGTTAACTTTTTTTTAACTTATATAATTTATTTAATTATTGTTTTTAAATTTAGATAAATTCTGATTATTATCAGTTTAATAAAAGAAAGTAATGAATAAATGAATGAATGAAAAAAATTATTTGTTTTCTCTTCAGTTCAAGAATATTGTTCTTATTGTTATTTATTATTATTATTTTACAGCACAGGTGCGCTTATTAGCAGTTAAATAATTTATTAAATACTTAAATATTTAAAAATGCATGCAATTTGTTTGTCGAAATTATTAATTTTAAATTAGTAATAGCGTAAAGCAAATTAATTTTTTTTTGTAAATTTCATTGTATTTAAAATTTTTGTTTTACATTTACTCTACTTAAAATTTATTACAAAATATAATTAAAATTTTTAATAATTGCAATACAAACTAATTTGTAAACTAAAAGAGTTTAAGGAATTTAAATATATTTTAAAATTTTTCTAAAAAAGTATTATATTAATTAATTTAAAATTGTGTCAAACAATAAATATTTAATATCATACATAAATAATAAATATTAAATTATTTTGTTTAAACATAAGAATTTTTTATTGAGATTTCTGACATAATATTTGCAAATCGATAAACACTTGACAGTATCTAAACTTTATTTACAACATATAAAACAAAATCAAAATTTGAGACAATTTTTCTCAATTCTAAAATAGGATATAATATTTAATTACAGGAACTGGTTATGAATTTGTTTAATTCATTAATTTTTGTAAAAAGTTATAATTTCAGAGTAATGTAAACTTAAGTTTATGATAAAATTATATACTAATAATTAATTAAATCAGAATTTGTTGAACTATATGGGAAAACCGCCCAATCATTTAAACTGTTGCTAACAATAGATTAATTTATTTAATGGTTTCATTAATTTAGTAATTACTTGTAATCTGTACTTAATTCGCAAAAATGTTTATAAATAAAATATAAGATTTACATAAAAAAATATTGGTACTCCAAACTAATAAACACATTTATGAACTTTTAATGCAAATTTTGAGATAAGAAATATGATTTTTTAATATTAAGAATTCAACCAAAATTTTAATGGCAATAGAGACTGAATTTAATATTTACTAAATTAGTTTGTTTTTGCTTTACTTTAAGTGTAAATAAATTTATCTTAAATTTTATTCCACTTATTATTTTAATATGTTTTTTAAATAAAAATTTAAATTTTGAAATTTAAACGAGAAAAAACTGCTGAAATTAGTTAAAATTAACATTTAAAATTCTTAAATAAAGTCTTTATTTATAGACAATATTTAATTTAAAAAAGACTTTTTTGTGTTAAATATTACATTACATTTAATCATATTGAGTATTAAAAATAAATTCTTTATCTGATAATTAAAATTAAACTTAAAATATATATATATTTTTATAATTTTTAATCTAAAAGTTAATCAGATATAAAGCAATAAAATTAATTTGAAACTTAAAAATTTTATACCCGAATGTAAATAATGTTTAAGAAGACTTAAATAAATTTATTAAATAACATTTTTTTTATGTTTGTAAAACTGTCGTTAGATTTTAGCTATACTTAAATCTGGCAATAAATTAAATTTAAACTTTAGCTGAATTTTATTTATTTGATTTAATATATATATAGAATAGTGACATCTTTTTGCATTAAAATTTTAGACTTTTAAGAGTAAAAAGTATTTTAGTAATAAATGTGAGTTTCAGCGAAAGATTTATTAAAACTTAAAAAACTGTTTTATCGGTTATTATAATCAAATGCTAACTAAGTTTTCCGAAGAAACTGTTATTATAAACGAAATTATTTTTCAAATCAATCTTATATCCGCCAAAATCTCATTAAAAATTGAGTTCATATCTCAAATAAAAACTAAAATATACTCATATTTTCAGCCTATGATATGTTAGACATATTCAGATTTTCTATTCAAAAAATATTAAAATATTTTTCAATAATTTATCAAAACAGACGGTAATGTGAAAACAAAATTTATAAAACATAAGTCAAAAATTCAATTGAATTGCATTTTTCTCCAAATTGAAAAATATTGGTTTGTGTTTTGCATGACTTAAAATTTTTTTTATTGCATTTTTATCTATACATCGCATACAATGAAAGGCTTACTCTATAATGCAATTCACAATTGATGTCAGTTTTGGCTTTAAATATTGATAACTTTATTTCAAATTTTTATTTTGATTTTTTAAATATATAAATCAATTTATTGAAAAATTATTCATCAAATTTAAATGTATTACAGGTCATATATAATATTTATAATTTATATATTTTTCTATAATATATATTTTTAACAAGAATAATTATGAATGATTTTTATGAGTTTCAACAAAAAAAAAGTAAAAGAAAAACATAAATTTAATTATGAAGAGGAAGATAATTTTTAGTTTTCTTTATAAATTTTTATACAAAATACAAAGTTTTTTGAAATATTATATTAAATGCGTTTTATTATACAATATAGCAAATAATTGAATCACTTTTAAGCAATTTTGATGCTTTTGTCAGACAAATGATTGAAATTTTTCATTTCTGGAATAAGTGACAAATACTTGTCAATCACTTCTTGTTGTGCAACCATTGATGTCATTCTATTGATATGATATGTCATATAAAAACTCAAATAATTTTGTGGTTTAATGACAATCACTAATCAAAATCAAAGAGAACGACATCAAACCTCTCATCTTTGTGGAAGTCTTGTGAAACAATGTCCAGTTCTTCGGTTGCAATCTTAAGACTCTTCTCAGACTTTTCCAAATTTTTCTCCAAGAGTTGAATCCGTTTATGCAGAGCAGCCATCTCTCCCTCAGCCTATTCAACACGTGATTAATGTTTAATTAATTTTGGAAACAAAGCAAAAATAAAACTAAACAAGTCATTTTTTCAAACAAAAAATTAGAGCAATAATTAATAAATTTTAATTAGAAGTAAATGTTTTTATTTGTTTTCTAAATACATATTGCCTAGCTTAATATGAATTAATATTAATTTAATTCAAGTTCATCCCAATTAATAAGTTTTTTATTTTTGCGATTAATTTAATTAATTTATGCGTAAAAATTAAATAGCAAAAACAAAAATCTATTTTATATCTCAACATTAAAATTATGTTATTATATAAAGTGTTAAATTATGCAAATCCAGAAAAATTGATAACTAATCTAGTCAGTTTTGAAAATTCCAATACCTCATTAATTTATACCTATACTGCCAACAGCTGTAGATTTTATGACCTTTTTTAATATCAACTAAAAATATTCTAATTCAGACTAGACTTAGAATGAGGGCTAAAATTATTATTAAGAAAATACAAGTCATTTGATTAATGAATGCATATTTTAATTTGCATTATATTTTGTGTTATTTTTGTTTTTTAAACTAGATAGTTGAATACTGCTTGTTAATTGTTATTACTTTTCAGATTAGATTCGAGAATACATGTTTAGATTTGATTTATTTATTTTGCAAATCATTTGGTAAACACATTAATTTTTAGCCCAAATATCTATTTATTGAGCAAAATGTTTAGACAAACAAATTAGATTTATTACTATTTTTAATAATAGCGTTAAATTTACAGGTATAAATAACTATAATAAATGTAATGCTAAAAAAGTGCAATAAATATCTGATTTCAATCAAAAAAATTTTAATAAATAAAATTATATTTACATTTGACTCGACTCTAATATGAAACTAAAATAAAATTTTTTGATTTCGTGTGAAAACTCCTATTTATTAGTTTTATCTGTTTTTATATGAGAAGAGAAATTATTATTTTTCTCTGATTCTATCGATAAGAATATAATATTATAATTTCGTATTTGTTACAAGCCAAGCTATTACCATAACTACATAACTACTTGTACTTCCAATGATTTATAATGTTTATACTGACAAAAAGTTATTTTTAATAGTAAAACAAATTCTCTGCCCCTAAAGCGCAGACACACTTTTGCAACGCTATCATTATTATTGAAAAATATTGCTAATAATTAATTCAAAGACAATAGTTAAGGAATTTTTATAGAGTTTGTAAGTGTTAACGAAATTTATTCTGAATTATGTTTCGATAATTAGATTTATTTAAGATATTTAAACCCATAAGAGTCGTGAAGTGGCGAACAATTTATTTGCATAATTCTTATACAATAGTTTGTTACCACTTATTGTATTCAATATTTGTATTAAATTATATATAAAAAATTGATTCTTATCTCAAAGAAAAGTAAAGCTTAAATCCAAACAAATACTAACGAAAACGTATTAAGTTTTTTATAAATAGAAAAAATTGAAATTGTTTATCAAAACTCATATTTGTATTAATTATAAGTCGCTTTCAATTTATAAATAGAGTGAAAAATTCGCAAATACTTTCCAAACATTGATTTGAATACAAAAGAAAAATCTCGAATTCAAACTCAAAACGATAGGTAGAAAAGGGAAAAATCATTTCTATAAATAAGTTCATTCTTTTGTCTTTTATTCTTTTGGATTAAATATAAGGAAAAACTATTCGCACATATATTTTAAAGATTGTTTACCTTAATTTCAATACAAATGTGTAACTAATTCCCTGATATTTATATAAAAACAAAATTTGAATTAAATTAAATTAAATTTTATTATTTTGTTTTATTATATTTTACGAAATTTCATTTCGATGTACTGTATATACCGAACAACGCCTTTATTGCCAAAGTGTTGACAAGAGTATAAATTTTGCAGTTCATTAAACCTTTTCAAAACAAATTTGTTTTAATTATTATATTTGAAAAACTTAATAATAAAAAAGTTGGAAATTTTTGATTTTTGAGCCAATAATTCGTACATTCTATTCATAACTAGATTTGTTGCACCCAAATGTCATTATTTAATTGTAGATTTAAAAGTGACAATTTTATTTTGTTTTCTATATAATTAAAACAAAAATAAGAAATCGTGAAAAAATCTCATTGAATGGATTTTGATTGGATAATAGATAACTTTCTAATTTAATAGAAATAAAAGTTGATTGCATATTGCTGTAAAAATTAAAATAAATTTTTATATTTATAGATAGAAACCACTAAACTATGGAAATATGCCAACTATTAGGAAAGAGTTAAATGTTATTAACACTCATAACCGAAATACAGAGCCAAAGGATAGTTAGGAAATATCCATTGATTTGCTTTGCGTTAGATTCTTGTGTTTTAAATAACTTTAGTTTTACAAAAAAAACCAATATTTTGTTGCAAATGAGTGATAATTACGTGCAATAAATAAATTCAAATTTTGAAAAACATATAGCTTTTCAGATAGTCGTAAAAATTAACCAAATTATTAGTGGAAATAAAAGTTTAAACACGATTTTTAAGCTAATGTTCAAAATTTTAATTTTTTCCACAAAAATACTAAATATAAAAATATTTTTGAAACAAATAAATTAACTTTTATTTATTGGTCTTTCACGCTATTAGAGACTAAAGTATGGAATAATTTGCAAGATTATTTTTTTATGTTATTAATAACATTTGAATTAATATTAACTTTATGTTCATTAAATCATTTAAAAATAATTATCTGCTTTTAAAATATGTTTTTAAGTAATAAATAACTCTTTTTTAAGTTTATAAATATTAGAATAAGTAATAAAATATTTCTAATAAATAATCTTTTCCCACAAATTTATAATAAAATATTGTAAAGGAAAGTTTTGTTAGTTTTGTTGTGTTTTTAAAATATTCATGTTATTTTAGTCCTAATTATTCAATTATTTAATACAAAAAACAAATTCATAAATAACAGAAACTTATTCATTTGATTCATTTGAAAATTCATTTGATAATTACGTTTTAATAATTAACTAAATTATTAATAAAATTGAAACCAACACTCCTTTAGACACAAACAAACAAACAAAAAAACAATATTTGAAACTAATCTTAATATTTAATTATTAATATTTTCCGCATATTTTTCAATTAGTTTATAATTTAAACTTTGATTAACTAGTAATGCAATGTATTATATAATCTAATAAATTTCATCGGTATATAAAAATGAGAAAATTTTGTTAAAAATAACAAAAATTAATTATAAGTTTCATATTTTACATTAGAATTGATTAGAAAAGTAGTGTTTTCGCCCACATTAGCTAAAATAATAAAATTAAAGCAAAAAACTTATAAAGTTCATGTTTGCTACAATTAAATTTATTGAAACATTATACAATGAAACATATTTGTAAATAACTTAAACAAGAAAATTTTCATAAAACCTTTATTATAGTTCTTGTAAATAAGTAATGTTTTATTTCCTGAATAAATCCAATACTTGTTGTGTTTGTTGTTATTGTTTTTATTGTTCGCAGCGGTTGAGACACAATATATTACAACAATATCTTTGTGTAAATTGCTTTGTATTTCAACTGAATATTTAATATTGAAATGAGAATACATACTGTAGTGTTATACAATCTGTAGCAGTGATTGATTAAAATCTAGCAAAAACCGAGTGATATATTGTGTTATGTATTAGATTATTGCAATAATTGTTTTGTTTTTTATTAATCTAAAAACATCTCCTCATTGCAATAGTAAAAAAATATTTCAATACAAATGAGTATAAAAAAGTTACATATTTAAAAAATTTAATTTGAATTGTTTACAATCGAAAACGCCTGGAAATAAATAAAAATTGCAATTTGCAATTAGAATAAAAAAGGCTATTTTTCACTACACTTATTTTTATCTAGCATATTTTTGGTTAATTAAGTTTCAAACTCACAAACTCGCAAACCCATCAACTCATTGCTCACAAACAGATATTTATCAAAACGCAATTAGCAAAAAAAGTTAAGTTGAAACTTATCATTCGTTTAATTAAAAAACACCTTTAAGATTGATAAATCATTTTTAAAACTTAAATTCCTATCCGTTAAGGTTATGAGAACTAAGGTTATGAGAGCTAAAAATGAACAGACATAGAAAAACATACATAAAACATATTTACTTTTTTTTTCTTCTAAATTGAGGTATTTCTCATTTAAACGATAATACATTAGAATATAATTAATAAGTTATAAACATTTTTATTACGTCTATTGTAAAAAGCTTTTAGCGCTTTTTATATATAATTAT
This sequence comes from Belba bartosi, assembly GCA_034693685.1. NCBI lineage: Eukaryota > Metazoa > Arthropoda > Arachnida > Sarcoptiformes > Damaeidae > Belba > Belba bartosi. Next base: position 9,514 of record JAQFXP010001110.1, read on the forward strand.
TCTTAAGACATCAAAAGTGTAATCTTTTAAATGATTGTAATAAAAAAAAGTTCATTCAATCTTTTGAAACATTTAATATTAATTTATTTTTAAAAATAAAGTCTGGATTTAATTGCATTTATGATTGTTTCAGTTTTTATCCCTAAAAATAATACTCAAAAAACAGTTTAATTCATGAGTTAATAGTAAGTGAAAAGAGGAGAGAGAGAGAGAGAGAGAGAGAGAGCAGGAGAGAGAGCAGGAGAGAGAGCAGGAGAGAGAGCAGGAGGGAGAGCAGAAGGGAGGGAGGGAGGGAGGGGAGAGAGAGAGAGAGAGGGGAGAGAGAGAGTCTGACATTCATTAAACTGAATCTAGTTGCGTTGTCTAATTTTTTATATTTCTCTTTACACTAAACAATCATTTTTCCAAATTATATACAAAGAAGAGTAAAAAAAAAGTTAATTATTTTCAGACGCTATAAATAAAATGTTTGAAAATACTTGAATACGTTATTTGAATAATCACTTTCAAAAACAATTAGATATTTAAAAATTGATAATTAAATGCCAAGATTAATTTTAAAAGAATAAAGGAATAGAATATAATTATATTTTTATTTTATTTTTTAAAATTTTCCAAACAAAAAAAGGAAAAAATAAAATAAATGAATAGATAGTTAAAATGCAAACCAACATGTACGTTTATATAGCTGTACAGTTGTATAGTACAAAACTGTAAGAAGTGAGTGATTAAGTGATTAAATGCTTACCCGTTTGAGCTGAACGTTCTGAATGTTATGCAATTCGTTTGAAATGACTCTAAACTTCATTATAGTTCCCGAAGAGAACAAAGAGCTGCCGAACGCCAAACCGGGATAACCGGCGCTGGGATTCCGTCGGCGCCGCTCACTGATCACCTCAGTCTGTACGCTCGAACATCTCATTTTGGCCAACTCTTCCGTTTCCAGATCCGACTCATTCTGACCGCTGTCTGACTGACTATCAATCGATAAACTCGTATTCGGCGTCGACTCCGATATGGCACGGGTTGGGTCATCGGCGGCTCCGTCGCCGTCAGTTCTTTCGATGAGTACTTGTGTCATATCATTCCGTTGAGGCATAACTTGATTGGAAGTAAAAAATTTAAAATTAATTTTCACTTATATGAGGAAAAAGATTATATATTAAATTTGTATTAGATTTTAGCGAAAAATGAATTGAATTGATGAATATTTTTGCACTTTTTTCGTATGAGAGCTGAAACGCAGTATTCAAATCGACAACATTTGCTCAGATGTTAGTTCTGTTGCAAAATGTTTGGCACATAAACACATTAGACATTGAATTTTGCCAAAAATAAACTTTTCTCTTCAGATCACATCTTTAAACATGTCTTACATCAGAGACAGTGCGAGAGAAAGACTCGAAAAGACTCGAAAAGTTTGAGCAAAGTTTTCAACTGTTGATCAGTAGTAGAAAAGTGTGGATAACTAGTCTGTCGTCTGAGTGTATACCCTCTCGCTCTCCCTCTCTTTTTCTAACTGTTAATAATCATGAATTGCATACAAACTTTTAAACACTCAGTCAGTCAGTATAGTATAGCTTCGAAGCGCATCGAATTAGGGCAGAGACTTAATATAGAACTGTTCCCCACATCACATCCCCATCCCCTCCAAACCAGGCGTTGGTGTTTTGTTTGGCTTCGGATTTGACTTTCGGAGGAACAGCACTAATAGGAAAACATGATTTTCGTGAAAACAAAAACTATCCGCAAATATAATATAGTTTATTCGAACATTCATTTCCGATATAATAATTCACAGCAAACCTATTCTCGGCTCATCTGCTCTTTTATTCCATACCCCATACATAGCACCGGTTTTTCGGTTTAGATTAATAATTAGAGTTCAAACAAATTAACGATTTAGTGATGATTACTGAGAGCAGGACTGGCGGGACTGGCAGTTCTAACACCAGGAAGATCTCTTAACACCCCCAGACTATTGAAAATATGGACTCAGTTTGGGTTGTGTGTCAACGGGTACGACCAATCCGGGCCAAATTAGAATTTTAATTTCTCATTACATTTAAATCTAAATATATACTATATTTATTTATTTGATAACAGCATTTCTACAGTTAAAATACAAATATGTATAAGTTATAACAATTTTAGCAATGCTTTACTGTTAAACTTGTATATGCGTAAGCTTAAACATCAACAAAGTATTTACTTTTTTAGCAAACTCAGTATGGTTTCAAATGTACATGCATAATTAAAGATAAAATAATAATTTTTTAATTGTAATTTAACTCATAATTTAACTTATAACTAATAATTAAAATTTGAGCAAACAACTAATTTAAATTTAATTTAAATAATTTGTGTGAAGTACTTTTTGGCAAAGTTTTAAATTTTGAAATATACTTTAAATTAGGAATTCAGAACTGAGCCAACTAAAAATCAATCCATAATTTTAAAAACTAACATTTATTCTCCTCGCATTTGATCAGCAAAAAAGTACTCTGTCCAATAATCTGAGGGTATTGGTTAAAATTAAAAAACTACCTAAATTGCAAATAAATTTAGTTTAAATTGGCCTAAATTACAAACATAATTAAATAATTTTATTGTCAATTAAGCATTCTTAGAAGAAATAAATTTCTTGATTTATTAAAGTTTTAACTAAATTTTTTTGTGTAAAAATCCTTACTCTGGTTTTTTTCCTGAATATGCCGACCTTTTAAATCCTTGCTTCATACATACATTAAACTAGTCAATATTTTGCTTGCTAAAACGTTTTTATTAAAACTGTTAAATTAGACTTTTGTGTTGATCATATTGTTGATAGCGTTTAAACAACTAAAACAATGAGATCGGAAAACAAAACAAAAATTCAAAAGTTATTAATCAAACAAATTATTTAATTTTAAATCAATATTAGTAATAAAATAAATCAAAATGTCCCGCGCCTTTTATTCTTTTAAATTAATTGTCAATACCTGCGACTAACCTCTCAATGAAAGCCGTTTTAATTGCAGTGGACTTACAATCAGACAAAAGAGTCTTAACTGATTTTAAAAAAATGCAAATAATTTATTTTTTATTTCCTTTAATTTTGATTTAATTGATAAATAACTTAATTTATTATTTTTAATGTCTGGATAAAAAAGTAATTGCATTGTTCAAAAAAAATATTACCAGCTCTAATCTGTCTCATTTATACTCGAGCTGATCTAGATCAACCGAAATTAGAAATTTCTTAAAGTTTAATATTAAATCATAATTATGTTTGAACAAACAATTTTACTTTTAAACAGTTTCGCAAACAAGCAAGGCGTTATTTGCCATTTAAACTAATGCATCTTAATTTTTTTGTTTAGAATAATTTTAAAATATTTATACTTCTATTAGAGCTAAAATAAACGTTGAGTTAAAAATAATAAAAACAAACAAGAAAAGAAAAGAAAATTCATAAAATTTAATAACTTATCCAAAAATAGAAGTTTAATATAAATAAAGGAAAGAAACACTTCATCTCATGTCGAATGACAATATTTTATTTTAATATTAGCCCCAAATGCAAAAAACAAACGAATGATAAATTATTAAAATAAGTTTTTAATAAAGTATAATATAAATAAATAAAATAATTGAATAGAATAATCGTGCGATTATCCAATTTATGTTTGACATACCTTTTAGACAACATCAATGTGTTGACCATTTCGTTTGTTTCCAGTCTTTTAGGAACTAATGTTCAATAGATAAGCTATAAAACAACTTATGGCTCAGCTTTCGAATAATGTTAAAAACTTTTTTAAATCCTATTATCAAGTGCTCAACATATAAATTTGACAAGTTGTCTAACTTTCCAATATTATTTGAACAAAAGTGTTGCAAATTTTTATTGTAATTTTTGTAAAGTTTATTCAAAGATTACTTTATTTTAAATAAATATAAAGTTAACTGAACTATGAAAGTATAAATAAGTAGGAATATATCAAAAGCTTAGAAATATGTTTTTGATTAAGTCATTTGTTTGGTCAATGCATTTGAAATACTAGCTCACATATGATGTTGCATTTAGTTCTTGTTGGTTTGTATTTTTTCGCAAAACAATTATTTAAAGTCACGAAAGAGAGAAATAGAGAGAGCGATGTGTTCGTCAATGACCAGCAAATGCTAATTCAAATGCAATTCAAAGCCTAAAAACTCTTCAAATTGAATGAAATTCAATGCTTTAGCGGTTGAAATGGCATTTGTATGGCAACGCCAAATGTTTTCCCATAATTATATGCTATAGAAGTTATATCAAACGACCGGTGAATCTGAACTGCAATCCCTGCATATCTATTGCTGTTTAAGAAAATGCCTAACCATTAGAGCATTAGCCTCTTTCCTACCATTCAAAACATTTTTTCAAATTGATTTTAATACAAATATTTTGCTTTTCGTTTAGCTTTTCTAAAGTTTTTCTAAGTTTTTTTTTTGTTTTTTAGATTAGATTTTTTGTTTGTATTTTTAACTAATTTTTAATTATTAACCACAACTTAATTAAATTTTTGTTAGATTTTTATCGATTGTTTACTACATTTTGGGTTTAATATTAAATGCCTTTCGCTTCCGGAAAAACTAGACTAAAATGTATTTAATTGTTTAAATTAATTTCTTGTTTAATTTTATATTTGTTATCGTTTATCTTCTAGCAAATAATTTACTTTGCCTTCAGTCAAAATCTCTTTGATTTAATTGTCAAATATTTTTATATCCTTTTAATTGTGAATAAGAACACATCTTTAATTAGAATTTTAAAAATTAAAATATTTAAATTTTATCATATAGTCTTTTTAATATAACATTTATTAGAGAAACGACCCGGACATTATTCTCAACAAAAAGAAATAATGAATGAAATTCTATACTAAAGTCTAGACTAAAAGACAATATTGACGATTATTTAATGATCCAATCATTAGAATTTAATGCCATTAAACTAACAATTTCAGACTCTATTTCTATACTAAATTTTAATTTTTATTGCTTTATTAAAATTACAATTTTTTTTTAAACATCTGTCAATTACAAAAGAAAATTTTAAAGTCAGAGTTAACCAAGCACAAAATTGCCAAACTAGGGAAAAAGATACAAGTATAAAAACGTTTTTTAATTAATAATAATAACTATTTTTATTAATATTTCTATTTCTATTATTTTTATTTAATGTTAATAAAAAAGATTAATAAGTTATAAAATTAAATAAAATTTCAAATAATGTTTTTAAACATTATTTTTTAACCACTAATATGTGACATTGATTATAATATTTAAATAACAATTTAAACTGTTTTCTACGCCAATTAAAATTTTACTTAATTATACTATATTATTTTTTAATAACTATTTAAAAATTACAAATAAAAACCTTTGATTAAATCACAATTCAAACAACTTTTAAAAATAACTTGTTAATATTTAAAAAATTATTTAATATAAGTGAATTATAATTATAATTTTAAGATAAATAATTTTAGTTTAAGTAAAAATTTGTACATAAATTATATAATTTTTATTGTGTTCTTAAGCAATTATTTTTATAAATTATATATTTAAAATTTTTAAAAATACTTTAAAATTTTTTATTAAAAAAATTTTATTACTATTAATTATATAGTTTTGTTTTTAAGCAATAAGGTATGCCCTCTCTTCTGGTCTAATCAACCACTTTTGTTTTAGAACTGTTAAAAAACAATAAAGTTAAAATTATACAATTTATTACAATACAAAACTTTTTAAGAAGTTCAATTCTAATTTTAACAACAATATTTTTTAACTAAAAGATAAAATTAAATGCTAGTAAAAACAAAATTGCGTTTTTATTTTAAATAATAGCTAAAAGAATTAAACAATTTCAAGTTTAAACTTTAAATAATAAAACATTTAATAATTTTTAAAAAATAATTATTTTTATAAACTTATTTATAATTGTGTTTATAATGCCATAAATTTTATTATTATATTAATAAATAACATATTTATCAAATTAAAATATTTATGAATTTAAATTATACATAAAATTTATATTTATAATCCTTGTAATACAAATTTAAAATATAATTAATAATATCTATTTGTATAACAAAATTACAAATTATATAATCAAAAATGAATAATTTAAACTAATCTTTTTCATACTTAACAAAATTTAAAATCTATCTTGTTTATTTTTAAATAAAACATGAAATAATAATTTAAATATAAATAATATATTAATTTTTGTTATTTGTGCAAAATCCAATTGCATCATTGTACAAAGGTTAAAAAAATTATTAAATTTTTTCCTCTCCTGCTATTTCGTGATCAATACAAAGAATTTTATATAAATTATTTTAGTTTTTATTATTTGAAATAAAATTTGACCTTTCAAAAAATATGAATTTGTATGTTGCTAAACATTGTTATATTTTGTTATTTTACCGAACATTTAAATTTGCAACAAAAGAAAGATCAATGAATACGATAAGAGTTGCATAACATTGAAATTGCATTCAATTCATTGCTCTGATGGTCATGATATGAGCCAACAATTATATGCAACACAATGTTTAATATATCATAAATTATTTTGATTTGATTTGTTTTCTTCATTATATGACTTGACTTTGCAAGATTTTACGTGATTTAAGGGCTATTAAAAATTTTTATAGATTTTTAAATAATATTATTTTAAAACTTTTAAATAAAAATCAATAAAATAAATGTTTAATAGATTTAAATAATTAATAATAAATTAATAATAACTTAATATTATTCAATATTATAACTTAATTATAGAGATTGTTTAAAATAAAGCATATAAAATAGAAGTCTCTAATAAAATCATTAAAACTATTTATTTCAGAAAGCCTTCAGTCGTTAAAAAGAAGATTCATTTGGTTTAATCAATAAAAAGTGTATTAAAATACTTTGGACTCAAATCAGATCAATTGAATAACTCTTTTTCACATTCTTTAGGTTCACATTAAAAGTGATTCACTTTTTCAAAAATCTAAAAGTATTTGCAATTGATGTCAATCAATGAACTAAAGTGGTTTTATCATTTAGTTTTGACAAATCATGCATCTTGCTAGATTAGATAAATCGTGTTTTCCGATTAATAATAATACAAATACTATTCGGCAGACATTAAAAAATAGAACATTTATTTAATTTAGTTTAGTTCGAGTCATCATTGATATCAGTTTTGGATTTTTATATAAAAGCAATGAATAGCTAAACAGGACCTCCAAGTGCTCAGTAAAGTGCTTAACACTAATACACACGTATATACTCGACGTCGATGTTAAGCCACTAAGCATTAAGTGAAAAAATTCGAGTAATAATTATTTAGATTTTTTCCATTCATGAATAGAAATTTAATTTTGTGCGACTTATTCGTCAATTATTTTTCTCTAAGAATTACACCACAAGAATAATGAACTTTTGAATTATTGCCGTTTTACATTAGCTTAATATGGAAAGTATTGCCAAGATGCTTATTAGACTTGACCTCTAAATCATGATTTATTTGATGAATTTTACCCAAAAATTATTTGTTGATTCCATTACTTTTTATAAATTTCTTTTTCGTAGTTTCTAATTCAAAAAATAAAAACTCGATTTAATGTATGACTAAATTTTAAACAGTTTATATATATCATTGAATCAATTACTCTTTAGACCTGCTCTTTGAGTATAAATTTAGTTCAAATCTAGAAATAATTTAGAAATGTTTAATTAAAGCATAAATTTTTAATAATATACAAGTGCAAAGTTTAAAATTTTTGTTTTAGATCAATTAGTAAATTAGAAGCTGTAATTATTTATAAATAATTATTTTTATGTGTTTATCTAATCCATTAATAAGTCTAATTTGATAAATAAGAATTTGTCCTGCAAAAATAAACTTCCTGACTTTAAAAACACTTTATAACAAATGTACAAAGTATAAGAGGAAGCAAGAGTAAACAAATGTTATAAAAAAAATAAAACTTGCACTCGCTAAACATCAAGAATTTATTTTAAAATATAAATAAGTATTACAATATAATTGGACATGCTATAATATTTTCTATTGATTGAAAATTGAGTTTGAATTACAATAAATGAAAAGCGCGAACAAAACTCAAACATTGAGAACAATTGCTTAACTAAAACAATGTTTTTTAATTAGTGTGCCATTCAGTACGTCATTTATCAAATGTTAATTCATATTGAGATAATTGTTTAACAATTCTAATTGTTTTAATTCATTGGATTTACAAAAATTAAATAATGAAATAATGATTTCATTGTTTGTCTAAAGTTTTTATATATGTTTCACAGCTCTTGAAAAACCGAATTTTAAGCCCTTTTACTCGAATTTGAATGAAAAGAATTCTAATTGTTTTTATACTATTGATTGTTTGCGTTTGTAAAACAAATTTCAGTTTATTTTATGCAAACGATTTGTAATTAAGTAATCTATTTGTGAACTCGTTTTGGGGTCTGATGTAGTGATGGCATCATATAATATGCGGATCATTAGTCTAACCAATAATTTTCAATTTTTTCTTATATATTAGGCGTATTAGTCAGTTCTCGGAACTGAAACGCTTTTGCACTATAAATAAGCGGCAATTAATTTATAGCATCAAAATTTATCAATTATTTTTAGCCGAGAACCTCGTTTTAAACACAAAACATAAAATATTGTTGAATTATGTGAAAAAATGCCAAATTTCTTTGTAAGCAAAATGCCTTTAACCCTTTTCACTCAAACTTTTATGATATCAATGTAAGCCTACGCTAAGCGCATAAATGCTTAAAACTGTAAACTCTTTTAAATAAAATAAAAACATAAATAAATAACAGCAAAAAGACAACGAGTGCTGAGAATCGGTTGAGTAATTGCCGAGACATGATGCTATGAATTTAAATGCTATTTATCGTTCACATCAATCAGTTTAACGAAAATCCGAACAAAATTATTATTTCACTATTTTTTCACCACTTTATTCACATAAACTAATTTGCATTATATGTTTCGTCCAAACGATTCGCCTTAAGTCTCGTTGAATTAGATTTTCTTCTTTTTTATTAATTCCATTAAATTAAAGTCAATTTTCTATTTAATATTAAAGATTATATATTTTAATAAGGCATTAGAGATGGCCATAGAGGAGGAGGCGTATAAGTTTCTAGCTCAACCATTTCAAATCAAGTATCGTGCTTAGTTAGGTTTAGTCAACAAATATTTTATTAATATTTGTCTCTTTATTCTTTTAAATTATAGCATGTTACAATATTATTAAATATGCTAATCTTAATAAATTACAGAATATGAGTCGTGTTTTACTATTTGTTATTACATTTTGTATATTTCAACTCAACTTCCTTATAAAGTATCATTTGGTCATCTTAATATGTGCATGTTATATGTGATTGCAATTATCCAGTACATTACTCAGTATATTATTTTATACAGTATTAGTAAATTGGTATCTTTTATTGTCCGGTGCTTTGAAAACCGGAATATTGCAATTTTGATAATTACTGAAATTATTTTCTTCTTTTTTTCCAAATAATTTCAATTTTTCACAAAAATGTAATAATTTAGTAAAATATAAGTTTAATAAATTGATAGCATTTTATTTCCTATTCAAATGACAGTTTTACTATTTATATTTCAAAAAATAATTGAGTATTAAATACAAATAAAAAACCGATTAATTAGAATTTAAATTCAAGCTCATTATATACCGAGAAACTACTTATTAATTGTCGTTACAATCTGTTATAAATGTCATTAAAATTCCGAAACAATTCATTTAAAATCAATTGAAAAGGTTAAGCAAAAAGTGACACTCATTTAAATTAATGATTGATTGTATTTATAGATTCGAATAAATACAAATGAACTGAATTTAATAGAATGAGAGTCAGAACTGAATTGATTTCTAATGTAAATGAGAGACATATGAATAAAATGCTTAAAGTCGTGATGAAGTTCATTGATTTATTATGAATACTAAACTACATTAAAAAACACTAAAACTATAACAAATCAGATACAAGAGTTCATTTCTAAATAAGTTTTTATGATTTTTTAATAAACATTTTTAATTTGAAAAGAGTTTAAGAAAGTTAATTCAAAACCAAATAAAAATAGTCAAAGTTTTAATTCAAAATTTTTTTATTTACTAGTCGTCTGGTTTTGTGCCTGGACACAATTCTCTAAAAACGTTTGAAATTATTAATCTTCAAACTTAATCAATTGAAAGTCAAATTAAATATTGATAAAAAATAAATTACATGCTCAGTTTGAATAAAATAGAGTTATAGAAAAAATAATAAGTTATAAAAAATACATTCAAATATCAAACTGTTTTGCAGATTAAAACTCGTATTTAAACAAAGTTTAATTTAAAGCTAATTATTGGCTTTTTGCTAATTGATGAGCGAATAAAAAAATAAAATCTAAATTTTGATTCGATTGAAACAATTTCTTACTCAAGATTTTAAACAAACTGTTATTACAATTAGAATGCATTGCGTCGAGGGTTAGGTAACGAAGTTTAGTCAATGTCGTCAACGATAGTATGCCTTCAGCTGTGACTCGAGTCATGTCTCCAAACCGCCAGAAGTGGATGTACTCCAGACTAAGACAAGAGCCGCTCATTTTGATTAGGGAAGCGCTGCTGATCCGGACGTTAACACAACTGCTGAACGAAATTTTGGCCAAATTTGGACAACCGGTGAATATGTCCGACAGCTCTTTGTCTATTGATAGGTATTCTCTGAACAGCTTTGGTATAAAATTGATTTCCAAGTGCTCTAAACGTGACATTTGACCGATTCGACTAAATTCGGAAAAGTTGTCGCAATCTGAATATGATTCGATGTAAAGCTTTTTGATCGAAACAAACGAAACGCAAATCATTTGCATTCGAACTAAATTGATGAACGATTCCCGAATTAGAAGACTTTCTAAGTTTTTGTAAACTTTACTCTTAATAAGAGCTTTAATAGAATTAGTGCCGATTTGAGTCGATATCTCTTTAATACTGTCGCTAATCATTAAACAACTTTTTGCATTCAATTGAATTCTAAATAAATGCAAAACTTCTAAATGTGGGCAATAGGAGAGCATTTGGGCGATTAGGTCTTCCATCCCATTTCGTGCTAACACTCGGCTCTCATCGCATATCTTTAAATGTTTTAGAGATTTACCGAACTTAGCGACCATTGGTATTGCTTTCAACATCACCTGATCATTAAATGAGATCAAAGTCAAACACTCGATGTCTGTGCAATACTTCATTATTATGTCAATTGTCGCTCCATTTCTCAGATAAACATTAAGTGACTTTAGGTTTGGAATCAAACTTAACAATCGGTTCATTAAAATTGTTTCGTTAAAGAATTTGCCGACACTTTCGTAGTAATAATCCAAATATTTTTCATCAATAGCCTTATGCTCTGAATCGTTACATATTTTGAAATGATGGCCAAAATTAAACGCTTTTACTTCAGATAAAAACTTAAGCGACAATTGCTGCCAACGATTGCATACTTTTCGGCAATTGATTCGATCGTAAACACAAATTTCAGAAAAAATTTTAATTAATATTTCGTTTGGCAGACAATTGATTGTAGTCTCCATTTTTGTCTACCAATTAAGACTAATTCAGATAGAGATCAGTCAATAATATAACAAATGATATACTGATCGACTGATCGTCTACTAGACTAACATTATTTTCATTGCCAAAGCGGTCTATATTTGTCAAATCGGACTTACAGTACATACCAGACTAAGTTTACTGTATAATTGACCTTAAGGTTAAATAGCAAAAGATAACTGAAATTATAACTTATTTTTCTAAACGACGCGATTAAATGATTTGAACTCTTTTCGAATACGGATATAAAGATTTAAACTTTTAGTTTTCGATAAACTTTTTTGACGTCTAGTGCTTTAGACTTAAATGAAAACAATAGTATTTGAAAACTTTTCAAGATTTATGTCAGCTCACAATTGTAATAATTAATAAACAAGCAAAGATAGAAAAGTGATTTATGTTTAAATATTTTATATACC
>JAQFXP010001111.1:0-21612 GCA_034693685.1 Belba bartosi
AATAATTTTATTTATTATATTAAATTTATTTTAATTTTATGTCTGAATTAAATGCATTATAATCTTAAACTCATTAATTTATTAATACAAATGAACAATAATTATAATAATTTTAATTAAAATATTCCGTTTATTACAAAACAATTTTTGTATACAAATAGTTTTGCATTTAGTTTCGCAATTAAATTAAAACAAAAATGAATTTTAATGAAACACTAGATTTAATTCAGTCCATAATTTTCACTCCGATCTGATATTCTATTTTTAACAACAGTCTCATTAAATCGCGATTTGATTTTATTCACACAAAACAAAAGACAAGTTTTTGGACAAAAATTTTAATGAATAATAAAACGAAAGAAAAATGTCACAAATTTTTCTGTTTAATGAATCTCAAACATTTTTGTGCAATGTTTGCACATTTTTATTATGTTTCTTATGATATGAAAAATATTGTGTAATTACTATAGTTTATGAATAGCGGGTAAAAAGTTTTTAAGACTCGAAACGACACACACTTTCCGGATGAGAAAGTTAAGCCTCATTTAAACATTAGGCCCAGAAGTGTGAGTATCTATGCCTTAAATAACTGCTGTTATGTCAATCATAATAACAAAGATTGATTAGATCTCTACCAAATTTGTTGATTTAGTTTTCACTTCGAAATTGCGAAACACATTATATTATAGAATAATAATATTCATTAAATTTCTCTCAAACATCACAACTCAACCAGAAATTGTTATGATATCAGAAATAAAGGGTTTTATCAAATTTATTTAAAACAATAGCTTTGAACCAAACAATAAAGTGGGTTTGAACTGAAAATTATTTAAATCCATATTTCATAACAATCAACGGCTATGTATGCAATACAATATGTTTTGTCATATATTTTGCTCGACTGACTCCAAATACATATAATGCCAACAGGATATACGGGAGGGGTCGACAGGTTTCCAAATTCTCAGAGTATTATCTAGTTTAATCAACTAAATATATTTGTCATTTATCATATATTTCCTTTACAGTACTTAGATCTAGTTACTATAAATACAATAATGTACTATATAATGTTTCGAATATTTAGTTAGCTGCTGTATTTTCTATTTCAAAAATTTTGTTATTTTTAAAATATTTAATTCAAAAAGTTTACTTTTCGAAAATAATCCTGTTTCAATTAGATTTATTTCGTAAAATTAATTTATAGATATTATTAGGATTGCAAACAGAAAGAGAATTGAATTTTTAATTTAGTCTTTATGCGACATGTGATCTGAGCTAGACGCTATTTTGTGTGTAACTGACATTATATGACAATATTGTATAAATTTATTACCGATACTCCGCTAGGATTTAGTGTAGAATTGAATACATTTGTTGGTAACTCAGTTGCTCTTCGTCTCCGCTCTTAATCTTTATCTGAGCTGCAAATGGAATGCAATTCACTTTACGTACGAAACGGTTGTCTAATAAAAACATAAACGAATCGCTCGTATATGTAATGATGGAATGGAAGGGCTGAGAGAGCTCTGAGTGATTACTAGATAAGCCGTTTCACTATTAATTATAACGAATAGAGACTCTACTCATCGATTGGGTGTATCAGTTGGTTGTCAACCAATTTTTGTTAACTTAATTTTAGAATACATTAGACTATTGTTTAGGTTTGACAGAGAAGTAAAAATGAATTTTTGGGACTTTAATCATTAAACTTATAAATATTTAGATAGAGATAAAACATAAAAAATTTAATTTTATTCATAAATTTACTTTTGCTTTCAAAATAACAAAATTGAATAGATTTTTCTAAATTGATGTTTGACTCTCTCTCTCTCTCTCTCTCTCTCTCTCTCTCTCTCTCTCTCTCTCTCTCTCACTCACTCTCTCTCTTTTTCTCTCTCTCCAACCCAAACAGCAAAGAGTTATATATATATATAAGAGTTAATACATTATTAATTTGATCGAAACTATCGTAAATTCATTAATTCCTGCGAACAGAGACACATCTATTTGCTATCTTTTCTCAATTAAGTTCTTATCAAATCTGAACTTTTGGTGAACTTTTCGTTAACATAAACTCTAAAGAAAAAGCAATACTTTATGTTTGAATCGATTTCTATGCTTTCATTCTATTCAGGAGATAATGAATTGTCACTGAATTTGATTCTTTAAAATTCAAAATCGATTTTCAAACAACTTTTTCGAAACAATAGATTTCTTTGAGTAATGGTTTGCAAAATTGCAAATTTATTTTTAAAATAATTAAAATTCCAATAAAAGTTAACATGTTTAAGGCATTAGAACTTGAATTTATTTATTTTAAAATAATTAGATTTTTACAGTTAATTGATTTTTTGACAAAAACAATATTTATTCTATTTTCCAATTGCAAAGTTAATGTAAACTCAGAATACAAATTATTTAAAATTTTATCATCGCAGTTTGTCGGCAAAACTTAATCTAAAACTATTTTTTCGTACAAATAATTCAAAAAATTTGTTTAAATTAAGTTATTTGAAAGCATCTGCTGTTAGTTAACATCCAGTGAGTAAGACATCGAATAATATCTAAAAATAGCATTTAATCCGTTGACTAATTTTGTTTGAGTGGATTTGTTTCACTAAAAACTTGCGTAACTCAACTGCTTTTGGGGACTGTATTGAAGAACCAGATGTTGGCATTTGTTAGGCATCGCTGACGAGGTTTGTTGTTTAGAAAAACAATGGCTCTAACGGTGCTATTGTCTAAATGCGAATCTTATAACAGATGCAGCGGTTTGTGCGAGAGATGAGAGAAAATTGATGAAAGCATTTCGATGCAGGCATTCAATGCTTGTTTATCTATAATAATCTTTTGTTAATCCCTCTAGACTTGAGACTTTGTGCCTCTTTTATATTGAAAGGCAATAACCATCAGATCCATTATATGAGTCCGGCTTTTATTCAATCAATGTATTTGTAGTCTTAGTCTTAGCCGTAGTTACTGTACAATCGAATTGCATATACTTAACGATTCTGATTACAGCATAAAAATAACATTTTTTAGAATAATTTTTAGAAATAGAATAATCTATTTATTTGAAATACAAGTTCAGAATATTAATCTAAAATTGTGCAAATAATAGAAATTTGTTTAGAATATAGTTAGATATAAGTCGTGTCTAAATTGAATGCCATTATTCTTCGAAACAATTGAAGGCATGTTTAATGCACTCAAGAATTATTATCCATTAAATAAATTATCAGAACATCAACTGAGAAAATAAGTGTCAGTTAGTTCTTAAGTCGATTCTGATTTAAGTCATTCACTATTCTGTTTCTAAGTTACTGTACTCTCAATTCTGTACTTAAGTCTAATATGAGTTGAGACTACTTTTGGCATATATTTCAGTTTAAGACTCGAGAAGTTTGAGCTTAGGCTGGGCTTTGGGTTTAGAATCTCTGGTCAAACATAGAAGCGGTTATACCTCAGAGTAAAGTGAGAGACACTTAATGGGCTATTATGTACGAAAATTTTGTGAACCATTTATTAAGATTTGACTAAATTGTTTGCCGACCACACAATCACTTTAGTCTCAACCATCTGAATGAATGGGTTGAACCCCAACGACAGTATAACTCTCCAAATCTTTATAGACTTTTGCCATTCGTTAGCATTAAGAAGATTGGATGCAATCGTAATAACACATGAATTCTATGGCCTCTATGGCCGCAAACGAGGCTTAATATTGCAACTCTTCTCGATTTTTATTGATAAATAACATATAAATGTGAAATAAATGTAATGAAAATTCGGGGTTTGCTTTAATTCTCTATAACTGTAGTTTTCTCTGGGCTATACTAAACACACATTCTAATAAAAAAATAAACATTTTAAATATTATAAATAATAAACTAATGATCATTATTAGCTTTTACTATAGTTTTTATTTGAGTTTTTATTCCAAAAGTTAGTTTGACCTAAAAAACTAACTTTTTTGTTTGTTTGTAATGTTTTTGATTATAATTTTTGATTGTTACAATAAAAATAATTTTATTTATTGCTATTGTAAAAATAAAAATAAGTTTAAATAATAAAAATAAAAAATTGTCAAAATAAATTAAATAAAAAGTGCATGTCTTTTTTAAAATAAAAACACATTTTATATTTAAATAAAAATAGTTTTTTTTTGTTTAAAATAATTAATTTTTATATTAAACAAACATGTCATCAAAATTATTATGTTTTAATAATTCTAATGTAAAATTCAGCTTGGCAATCTCTTATAAACAGCAATAAATAATTTTGTTCACATGTATAAAAACTTTTAAACCAAATAAAGTTATTAAATTATTAATATTATTTTTTTATTTTTGTAAAATAACTCAAAGTTCTGATTGCTTTTATTGCTATATTTAAAGTTTCCTTTATTTAATTCAATGATTTTCTACTTTTTGAATATAAATATCATATTTTTCACATTTTATATACAGTTTTAGTATTTGTTTGTCATTGAGAAGTTATGCGATCGTAAAAACATATTATTATTATTATTATTATTATTACGATCTAATAATTTATTTAAACTCATTTATACAGAAAAGGCTTTTATATATTTGTCGAGCTGAAAGTGTAATGACATTTCATGTAATACATAAAAAAATGCAAATACAATAAATTTTGATGAATTTTTTTATTCAAATATATTTTTTAATAATCTATAAAATGATTTATATGTAATCATTCGATCAAATCCCTAATCAGTAATTCTAGTGAATATACATTTTCTACGACACGATTGCCAGTTAGAAAGTGAGAAAAATTATTCCAACAAAATTCTAATAAAATATATGCAAATTATTTGTCATATTCTGTCCTCAAACTGTTTTAGCACTGATGCACAGGTATGTCAAGTACAGAGATTGAGAAGGTTGACCGATCCAGGAGGGGATCAGGGAAGGAATTTTTCCAAAAACGCTAAAAAACCTATATATTTATGATGAAATTTTACATAATTTAACTGAATTTAAACTAAATTTAGTTAATTTAACTGGATTTAAACCGGATTTAGCACCAATTTAGGAAAATTTTCCTAACTTTGGGCAAAAAACCAAAAAAATTTGCCACCGCCTTCGGTGGCCGTCAAAACCTAGAGAGGGGTATCTTTTCTCGGACCAAATGTTAGGGGAGAGGATAAATGCCAATTTTCAAAATCAAGGGAATTTTTGTCTGACCCCCCTTCACAATGCCTGGTCAAGTATAAGCTATCAAATAAAATATTCAATTTTAATATTTTGGCAAAAATTTTCATTTAATTACTGAACGCTTAATAAATATTTATTAGATATAAAAATAGCGAATATTCTATATTCTATACAATGACTACAATATAATTGATTGAAATATAGCAGTCATTGAATGTAATTCTTGTTTGACTCAATTATTGGTTCAATTTTTTGGCAAAAATATTCTCCGGTTCGGCCAAATGAAAGCCAATTTGGGTTGACTTCATGACAACAAACTCTTTAATACCGATTGACACTATCGTAAACCTGATTTGTCAGTCCATCACAATCACCAGTATTTCCATTACTGGCCCCACAGCCAGCGTTGGCAACAATTTGAGAATTAGGAGACTTTCTCCTATGTGTTAACTCTTCGTTCAATCAATTAACGGTCAAATAAGGCAAATGCCTTCTCTCGGAACACAGTTCGACTGCCGGCCCCCAAACCAACCATTAAGTAGTACTCAACGCAACTAAACTCAACGCTAATGAATGAGTCGATACAAACTCACACCAAAAGCATTCGCCGATAGAGAACAACACAAATAAGTTTCAGTTCTGTTAAGTCCAATACGAGACCTAACTTATGGTTTTTCTTATCAAATTCCATTCAGACGACCATTCACTACATCCACTATCGGTTCAGATGTGTGAATGTGTTGGCAGTAGTCCTACTATTCATACTATTCCTACTATTGTCTCATTCAATGCCCTTTTCTATCAGCAGTTTATTATTGTTTCGTAGCCTCTCCTGACAAACATATAGTAAGAGAATAAGTATAATAAATGGCAATTCTCTCACACTCTGTGCAAATGCATAATTGTCTGACTGACTCATTCGCACATTCGGTGCAATCGCTGCTAAAGTGATTCTGAACCCAATTCCACACTTCCATACCCTATCCCAACACCCACTTGATTGACACCGAACCCACAACATCCTCATCCGCACTGCTCTTTGCTATTGCTGACCGAATCAAAACAGAAATACAAACAACAGCTGTACTCAAAATACATAACATGTTGAAAATATGACAGTTTTCTTCTTTCATTACTTTCTCTAGTTTTAGGTTTTAGCCATACGTTATACCAATGAATGTTGCGATTGATTCAAACGTTATTCTTAACATATCTGCAAATATGGTGTAATTTAAACATACATTTGTTTTGACAGTTAATATAATAGAATTATTCTATTTATAGAAACAATTTCAACGATTTATTGACACATTTGATAAGATAGACATAATATTCTCTATTATCTCATAAAAAAATATATTTCATAAGATTATATACTTTCAGAATCTTTTGGTTTATATAAACCTATTTTTGTAAGAATTTATCTCTTTTTACAAATTACTAGTAATTGGTTTATTATGTGCTCTCAAGTATTGTATTAATATAAACTAAATGATATTTATACAAAAGTATTAATTCTAAAGTGAGTAATAATTTTTTCATTAAATATAAATTAGATTCAATTTAAACGAAATTTATATATTATGTCAGTTTAATAAAAGTTATATTTTTGATATATATCCTGTTAAGACAAAGTAAGAAATATTGAGTATTTAATTCTTACTGTATATTATGTGATAAAGTTTTACGAAAAAGTCTATAATCTGATCAATACATAGCGTTAAGATCTGCAAATATAGAGTAGAGTTATGTAATATATTGTTAATATAAGCGAACAGTAAATCAGAGATTCTTAAGATCAGGAGACTTGAATAGCCCGGAGCCAACTGTATGTAACTTCTAATATAAGCAGATGTGTATGACATGCGACTCTAATTCCTTATCTCTTGAGCACTGATACACACAATAACAGATTTTTGCGTCGGATATAATACAGTCGAATATTATAGTCAGAAATATATCGGCATTGCATGCATACACTGAAGAGCTCTGAACTGTTTGGAACAGTTATGCAGTTATGCATAGTTTATATACTAAATATTGGAATGCATTCACGTTTTCAAACGGCAGATAAATACCCGTCAAAATCATTCGTATAATTCTCGTCCGTCTCACTCATCTCATATCTGAAACGAAAAGTTTTATTTCAAACAACTCGTATATTGTGGTCTTAAAGTGAACAGAAATAATATAAATACTGGCGAATCAAATTCAAACCTTTATTTCATACGGATTTCATTCGGGATTTGTTTGTTTGCATAAAAGTAAAGTAAAGCTAAACTCGCATTCATAGTGAATGAGAAAAGATATAAAAATAAGAATAATAAAGAAAAAAGTCAGAGAAAACCGATAGAATATATGCATATCTGAATGCATATGCTTTACATATCAGAAAAATAAGTTTTGTATAAAAAAATAAATATATATCACATTCGAGTGTTTCTATTCATCTCTTTTTGTAATAAATGAACAAGACTCTATTTTCTTGTATTTTTAAAAATAATTTTAATACTTTATTTTTTCAATACTTCTCAAATATTTTCCAATTTTTTTTATCAATATTGAACTAAAAGAATAAAATTCTTGTTTTGTGTCTTTTCTTAATATTTACTCTTTTATCTATCCTATCGATAGATCGAAATATAAGTTTTAGTGAACAAAGTATTCCTTCTTTACTGTATGTCTTGTCTAGCACTGGTGTCAGGCACTGGGCGTTTGACAATCAAATGGCGGATGAATAGGTTCATGGCTTAAGATATTATGTAAGTCTATGCTCTTTGTTGGCAATAAGAGGTTTTTGTTAGAAACGTCTTCTTCTTCGGCGAATAACACAAATAATATAGTTGTGTCTGAAATACAGCGAAGGCTTCGATTGACACTCAAATTGTATACTAAAAGTATTTGAAAGCTTTTTTGCTGAAAAACTTTTTATTGTTAATGCTATCCATTAGACATATTGTTTTTATTTCCATTAGTATTGTCTCCTGCTTTTTTTTATTTCAACATGAGATATGATCGCAATAATTATAAGAATTATTTTTTTCTTAAAAACTAATGGATTTTCTGTCAAATTTATTCAGAATATAAGACAGTTTTGACAATAAAAAGAATTAATATTATCTTAATTAATATTTTAATATAATTTAAGATTAATATAACAAAATGGGGGAAAATAAGAATTGAATTAATGGTTAGGTTTTATTAGTATTATATTTTGATATATCTTTATAGAGAGTAATAGATATTTGTGTCACTACTCAAAGCAGTGAACTTAGAGCTCGATATTCCTTCTTCTGACAAATGGATGTTTTTCTCAATTACAGGACTGGACTACAAAAGTTTGTTTAATAACATTTAGTTTATATACAATAGAATGCCATATAATGTGTTCGATGTGTATGTGTATGTTGGGTGGATGTGAAGGGAAGATAGAATACTGATCGGTAATGATATATATTTGTGATATATTTGCTAAATCTTAAACTTGAGGCACATCTGCAACACTCATAACAATTATTGGAACTGAAGAGTCAGAAGAGTTTCAGTTTCTTCGCCTAATAGTCAGACTATAGTATAAATGAGTGTTTGAGAAGAGAAGAGAAATTATAATAACTCTCAAAACGTGACAAATACTGCCAATGCATTAAAGCCGACTCTTTTCAAATGCAAATTACAGTTAAATTTTTCTATTTTTCACTCAATTGCTCTCTTTCTCTAAATTTAGACCTCAATTCTGTATTCATTCCGAGTATATCTTTTCTTTACTATTATTCACATTAACTATATTTTCTCTCATCTCTTCTCCCGTTCCCCTCATCCCTCTATATGTTCTATTCGTTCATCAACTCTACTCTTCACTAAATCATTCATTTTTTTCATCGAATAAATTAAAAATAAAGAAAAGCATAAGAGAGAGGGAGAGAGAGAGAGAGAGCAGGAGAGAGAGAGAGAGAGATAGCAGGAGAGAGAGCAGGAGAGAGAGAGCAGGAGAGAGGGAGAGCAGGAGGGAGGGAGAGAGCAGAAAGAAGAGAGAGAGAGAGAGAGGGGGAGAGAGAGACAGAAAGAAAGAGAGAAAAGAGGAAAGTAAAAAAATCATTTAAGAAAATTTGTCACTTAAACCAACCGTTAGTTTAACTTAAACTTCAATATTTACATAAGACGTCAAAAGAAATTTAAATTAATTTTTTTAAGTCGAGAAAAATTTTTATATAAAATATAAATAAATTAATTTTGAGTCAAATAGAGATGAGATTTTGTATTGAAATTTTAGAATAAAAATGCAAAAAAAAATAAATTGAATGAATTAGACAACGAATAAATTGAATAATAGATAAAATAAATTTATTCTATATTTTTGAAGATTTTTTTCGTATTTAAATATTTATATAATTATTAAATTGATAAAACTATATTGATGCAATTTATAAAACATTGTTTTTTGATTATAAGTAATATTTAATATTTAATTTAAATTGTTTTAACTTAATATTTAAACAAGAAAATAGAACTTTTAAATTAAATTTATTAATCAAATTGTAAAACTTTATGAAATAAGTTGAACATATTTTACAGTTATTAATATTTTCTATTAATCAAACATTTTTTGCCGAAAATGTTTTGGAAAATATTTAAATGTTCACAAATGTTGTCAAAAACAAATAAAATATAAAATATTTGATTAAATAAGCAAAAGTAAAAAAACAAAAACAAAAAACAGCACGACAATAACAAATTAAAACTCAATTAATAAATTTAATTATACTATAGAAAATAATAAAATAATTATTAAAAATAGATTAAATTATTATTTATTTTTATTATATTTTTATATATTGATTCTAAATATTTATAATTACTTAATTACTAATAAATTATTGACAAAAATATTTCAATTTTTGGGTTAAATTTATATCTAATGTCATTTATAAATTAGTAAATTTTTTTGTTTAATTAATCTTAAATACAAAAATAATTATACAAATTAAATGTTAATTTTATGTTAAAACATTTTTTTGTAATATATTAATTAAAATAAAGTAATTAATAAAAACAAATGTTAAAAAAATTAACCTTATTAAAAAAGTTTATTTATAAATTGTGAACAAGCTTATTTGTAATTTTAAACAAGTTATACAGTATTTGCCAATTGAAAAAAAAATTATTTCAAATAAATAATTTAAAAATAAATCATTTCTAATGTTACATAAAAACAGATTATTTTAGTGTTTACTTAAATTTTTTCTTCTGTCAGTAATCAGTTTTGTCTGACTTTTTCCGTACTTTTGCGTAATTCTATTCATTAAATGTGAGATTTATATATGATTTTGTGTGTCTGCGACTGATTTATCATTCAATACGTCTTATTCTGTCTCCTATGAGCTCAGAATTTATGGATCAGCAAAAGTATTAAAACTTTTTCACTTCAGACCAAAAGTTTTAAGCTTTTTCGCCAATTTTTTTTCTTAATATCCTTTCACTTCTATTCAATATAACTCTTCGTTTACTAAATCTAATCATTCAAATTTACAACAAATTCTTTTGTTTATAATGTCTGTCTGTATCTGAAGTTAAATAAATAACTAAAAATAAAATTTAATGCAAATAAAAAATTTTCTATTATTCTTTGTTCTAAATCTTAACGAATGATTAGAATTTTAATCACATTTTGAATATGATTTGCATCAAAGCATACAAAGAAGTCTTCCTAAATGTCGCTAAATGTTAAACAATTAGAGATTTTTTAACGTTTCTCTGATTATATTTGAGCTGTTTATGAAAGTCTGTGTTAACTGTTGTTAAGATTCATCACAATTATACAGAATATAAGTAATGAAATAATTTTTTTTGATTAATTACTTCAATTTAATTCTTTTTCGGATCACTTAAATCCAATTAAATTTAATTAACTTTTATGTATAAAACGGCTAAATAGAGGCAAAAAACTCGAAACAAATTATCATTTGGCGAAACAAAACGTATTTTCAAATTAGAGAATTCCGAATAAAATTAATATGATTTTACATTTTGTTTTGAAAATTATAATTAGAATATCTGTAAAATAATAGCCAACAAAAATCCAAACCAATTAGCATTAAATAGCATTTGTTTTCTCACAAAGCGATTAATTATCTGATTGTGTCTGAAATGGATAGTATAGTGTGTTCTGTGTCTGAAATTAATAGTCAGAACAGATCTAAATACGAGATGTTTTGTCACGAACTCTATACTGAATAACAGACTCATTAGTAGACGTTATCGTAAGATTGCAGACAATATCTTATGTCTAACAAGATTTGCAACAAAATCCCAAATATTTTGCTTAGTTTTAGGCTTTTTTCTTAAATTTATATAAATTAACTTTCAAATGGATAATTAAATTAGGTTTAAATAAAAGCCAAAAATCAATTTACTATACACTCTAATACGTGATTTAATTTATACAAAACTTTTAAATTAAAACAAAATTGTATTAACTTTGAAAATCCCTTAACGAACTGTAAAACTAAATTGTTGTAAATTTTTCAATATATATACTTTTATATTAATAAAATACCTAAAATGCATTTAATCTAATTTTGTGTTTAATTTGAATTGTTTAGAAAAACTGTAAAACATTTTCCGAAAATTAATTGAGTTTTTTAATTGATATAAAATCCCTTAAAAATACTTATTGTTTGAATTTTTAATGCAATAAACGATTTATTTAATGACAAAAAGAGTTTAATTAAAACAATTAAATTCAATTCATTTCAATGATAATTGCATTGATTTATTAGAGATTTTATGACAAAATCTTTGAGTCAATTAATAGTTCAACAATTGATTCATTAATTAGTTTGAGATCTGATCGAAACAATTGTTTAATTGTTTTGGATTTCAATTAAGATTAGCGACAAATGGCAGACATTTCTGATACCGAAAAGCAATCACTAAAACACGTGTTAACCCAAACCCAACAATTGGTTAACAATAAGACTATAATTAATGAGAAATCGGTTTCAAATCAATTGATTACTTTTGAAATGAATCCATTTCTGACGAACAGAAGATTATTATTCAAAACAATTAACGAAAGAATGGCTTTACTGACGAAGAGATTCAGTGAAACGGAATTATTGATTGAAAACAAAATTAATTCCGAATTTGTGTCGGAATTGGATTTAAAGGAAACGACTAATCGATGGAATGGTTTGCGAAACGAATTGTTTTGTTTGAACCGATTGTTGGAATCGATCGAAGAGTCGAATCTGAATCAGTTGTCGAGACATGAATTCGATTTAATTCGGATTCGAAACCAATTGTCGGACAAACCAATTGGTGACCGATTCGAGACATTCACTCCAAGAGTCCAAAGTCCAGTCGAAGAGTTTGGGACCGAAACCATCTTTGGATCCAATTCGAAGACATCGACATCGAAAGTAAGTGACAATAAAATGAGACAAAAGATTCGTTTTGAAACTCAAGACTTGAAACAACATTTCGATTGTAATTACAATTTGTGTAACAAATCATTTAAAACCAGTTCTGGATTTGTCAGACATTTACAGAAATGTCATTCAAATCCATTCAAATGTAGCGAAAAATGGTGTCAAAAGTTGTTTAAAACCAAATCCGGACTTAAGAGACATTCACACAAACATCACTCAGTTATGTCTCCGAAGTCCGGATCTGTTGTCCAGACGTCGACTGCTGTCCAACCAATCGAAAAGAGCTTAAAATACAGTCGAAAACGAGTGTCTGAACCGAAACAACAGATATTTAATTGTAATTATAATTTGTGCGAAAAGTCCTATAAAACCAGTTCTGGTTTTGTTCGACATTTTCAGGAAAGTCACCAAAAAATTATTGCAAAAACCAAACGATTCTAAACCAAAAACCTTTCAATTATTACCGAATCTATTAATTAGTCTTAATTTCGATTTCATTTTAGTCTTTGAAACAATTTTTTGGATTTTAAACAACTTTTGAATATAAAATATGAATATTTTAATGACATTTGATATTTGTTTTAATTATTACTTAATTTTTAACAATTTATTACTTTTAGCAAAAAATTGAAACTTTTCTTAAAAACTTGATTTTTATGTAAAACTTAAACCAATTACTAATTAATACAAAATAAATATAAATCAATATAATGTCGAAATGTCTGTAATTTTCAAAACATTTTCTCGAATTCAATAACATTTTGATTTGTTTTGACAAACATTTTTGAAATCATTGCTATCATTGAAGAATAAATTGTTGTTTTTGTCGTTTAATGAATCAAAATATATGTTTCTAATGAGAAATACTTGTAATGTATTATTGTATTGAAAAATGTTTGGCTATTATTGATTGCGAAGTAAAATAGAATACATTTCTGAAAAAAAGATAAATTGAGTTATTGATAATAAAGAGTTTTAATAAAAATAATGATATTTTCTATTACATTGATATCGCACTAAAAATATAATAAATGACAAAAATTGCGTATTTGGGTTAAAACATCTAATGTATAGCCCATAGAGTATATATCAAAAATAAAAAACTTATATATTTTACAAATGAGTTAAACAGAAAACGTCATAAAACTGATGGAAATCCCGAAAAAAAGGCTAACATATCGTAAATGAGATAAAATTAATTAATTCTTTCGACTTGTCTTCACGAAGTCAAGTGAAACAAAAGTTTTTCGAGAATTTGAAATATTATGTATTGATGAATGAATGAGAGATTATTATAATTTATATCTCATACACTAAATATAACACTATTTATAGCAATTTTTTTTCTGAAACATAACTTATATTCAGAATTTTTTTAACGTTTATTTTTTTAGTGCCTGTGCTGTACTGTATGTGCAGCTCATCTTCATATGTGATCCATTAAGCCGATCAAAGGCTTGATTGATGAACAGAATATTTTTTTACACTCATGTTATTCTGTGTGTGATATTAAGCAGAGAGTAAATGCATATAATTTGCAAATATTCTGAATACTCGCAAATGAATAAAAAGGTCAAACTTTTACTCTTTTTTCATGTTTTTGATAATTTTTCTATAATATAATCGCATTAAATAAATCTGTTGTTTAACAGCTCTGACAGTCGATTATTTTGATTGTTTTGCTTAAATTTTTTTATGTTTTTTTAGTTATCGGATATATAAAAAATAATTTTTAATTTTTTTAGTTTTGGAAAAAATTCGATTATATTATACAAAAAAAAGTTGAAAAAAGCGATGGTATGTGAAGAACAAGAAGGGCGGACATCGATTTGCACAACTATTTTATGCTTTTTCTTCTAAAAATATCCGAAACTATGCTCACGAGTAGTGGTATATGTTTTGCCATTTCTGTTCACTCTTTACAACTTTTGTCATAAAATACTTTATTTTTTTTAATGCTAAGGCCTTTGAACATCAATTCTTTGATCGCCGAAACTTTTTTACTCCTATGCCTGCAATGAGTGCTATATTTCTGTAATAAACCGTTTTTTTAATGACTGTTTGCCTTATTATGACATCCATTTGCTATTACAGCCGCTCTTATAATCTCGAGTCGTATTGCACTGTCAACTGACCAGAGCTTTATTGCAAACTATTTTATTCTTTTTTTCTAATCATGACATTCCAATCGATCTAATTTATATTCCATATTATATTTAAGCCGTTTTTTGGCTGTTATACTGTTTTTATTACATATTTAGTAACATTTGATATGAGAGTAAAAAGTTTGTATGAAAACTAAAATATAAAATGCATACAAAAATATATGAGATTTATATTATATTCAAAGGGATTAATGCGTTTTGTGTGAACAGCAATAAAAGGCATTTAATACCGAATTATGTGATCGGAATTTTAGGCCCAAATTGTATTTTGTTGTGTTTTTGTGCACAGATTTGCAGCTATTCTTAAATTGAAGCCTAAACTCAGAAGAACTGATTCGTGAGAGTCAGTGATAAACAATGAAATTTAGTGCAAAGAAAAAATCGCTTATATATTGGGCGCAAATCCAGACATTTCGCACACATCTGACAGAAAAAGCCAATTCAATCGCATGGAAACAATAGGCCACTCATGGGTTCTATTGTTTTTACGCATAGATTCGTTGCATATCTTCTCTATTCACTACTTTATTCTGCTATTCATTTAATTTTCGGAAAGCCATTCATGTATTGTATATTCATTATTGAAAGTTATTTACGGCACGCAATACAACCAAATACTCAATACAACCGAATATTCTCTTCGAATGATCGCATTAGACGATCCGAACCTATGATTAAAACTTTTATTATATTATATTTTCAATGTTTTAATTTTAATTAGATTTCCATTTAATCAGTTAAACCGATCTCTATTATGAAAATTTATTCTTAATTTATGCGTTTATTATATATTATCTAAATTTTTGTCTCATTTTTTTAATGAATCTAATAGAATTTGAACCGGAAACTATTTTTCTAACTAACCTAATTTCGGTTGTATTGTTGTTGAGCAAAAATGACGTTAAATGAGATTTGGGAAACAAATGCAATGTTTTTTGTCTCAACAACTTTCCGTAGCGATGATCGAAAAGTTTTTTTTGTCTTAAAGTTTGTTCTTCTTTCGAAAAGACAATTATCGGAAGAAATACTTTTTTTCTTCAAACTAATCGACCCCAACATTGATTTGATTGATTATCTCTGACCAGAATAACCCCTCAACTGCTTTGATGGATAACTTAACGACATATTGTCTGCGACTCATAATTCTCAAAAGTCCAGACCCTATACCGATGTCTCTATATAGCGATTGCTCTTTTCTAATGACTAAAACATTATTTTAATTAATTATGTTTTTTGTTTCGAAAAATTTCTTATCAATCAAACCGTAGTCGAAAAATGCACTCAAATAAGCGAATCAATGAAGTCATTAATTTTTAAAATTAATGAATATTTTATGCGACAACTAATCTAATAAAAATTGATCCCATGTTTTGATTAACTGTTTGCTTAGAAACTAATTATTCGAATTGAAATTTTTGGGGAAAATAGTTTTTCGGGACCGACAGAGTGGCTCAATATATATGATTGGGATAAATGGATTAGTTTAGAAACTATGCCTATCTCTACATATGATTGACTTTGACAGTGATGTTCATTCCGAAAGTCTCATCAAAATGCGTTGTCTTTTCGAATGAGTGATGAGAGTGGGAGAGGGAACGGGAGAGTGGTTTGGGTCCAGAGTTATTGCGGTCCAAACACTGGTAAAAAAGACATTGATTGCCGCAACACAAGTATCACTCAAACTAGTCGGACAGACACCGACACACATAGCTGAGCATAGCTTGGCTCAGATGTGTTCTACAGCTAACTAACCCACTTTTTGCCCCTTTTTCTCCACTATTCACATCTGTCTTTGTTTGGCATCGTTTCTGTCAAACAGTATTTCTTTGCTCTCAATATATACTCTAATATACAATATATTTTCGACATAAATGGCGAAAAAACAACTAAACTTTTTGCTGTATTTGGAATTTTGCGGACAAATAGTGCAAAACTTTTATTCGAAACGCTTATCCATTCGCACCAATGCGTAACTCTTCATAATTTTGATCGAATACTATCACAAATTTTTAGTCAAATGTTGTATTTGTATTGCATCTCATTTTTTAATGCTTTTAGAACTCACATACACTGAACTGTTCAGTGATTTTGATTTTTCAAACTTCAAACTCATCTGAAAAAACGGAAGAGAGAGAGAGAGAGAGAGAGAGAGAGAGAGAGAGAGAGAGAGAGCAGGAGAGAGAGAGAGAGAGAGAGAGAGAGACCGAACTTTTCTTATCTATTTTCTTGTGAAATACAATTTTTTTTATAGTTCACTCAATGTCTCAGTCCTTCACATATCGTGCATATCGTCAAATGTAATCAAAACCTTTCAAATTTACACCAAAATATCTGTAAAATTTTTTTTGATTTGAAGCTCTTTTTTATTATTCTTCTAAACTTCAAAAAACTATGAAATGATTTGATGTAAAACTTTTTTCCTACAATATATGACAGAAATATGCGGTCATATATCGGATGTCATCTCTCAGGAAATGTGTTTGAAATATGAATTTCCAATAAAAATGAGATTAAGGTTAGAGAAAAAGAGCATTTTTTGTGGTATTATTTAAATTACTTTAAATTCTAAATATATTTTCGATTTATTTATTCTAATGTTATATGATTTAATGTGATTGATATTACAATTTTATTGTTATATTATTTATAAAGTTTTTAATTATAATAATTTATGCTTTGATTGCATTTAACCCTAATTTAAATGATTATAAATTGAAATTATATTCAAACAAATTATTGAAATATTTTATTATTAATTTTGATCTCATTATTAACTCATAATATAATAGCAATAAAGCAATTGTGTTGTAATAACAGCAAATGTTTTATCAATTATTTAGTAATATTTTTATATAAAAACACTTAGTTTTATAACTCTAATAATTTATATTAACTGAATTGCTCTATAAGTCTAACAAATTGATTGATATTTTCCACACACTATACGTATTAAGCAATCATTAATTTAATTGAATTTTTAAAAATAATTATTTGAGACAAAACAGAAGAAAATTCAATATTTTTAAAAAACTTTCACTAAAATAGAAAAATAATTGTTATAATGATTTATATTTTTAATAAAATAATAGAACGACAGGTTTAAACTGGTTTAGTTTATTTTGTTTGAAATTTGAATAATTGAAAACAGAATAACAAATGAAAATGTTAAACTTTAAAATTTGTAATATTAAATTTAATATCCATTTGTGACACGCAATCTAATTTTTTAATTTTATAATTTTTAATATTTACTTTTTTAACTTTATTACAGTTTAATCACTATCTGATTATTTTTATTGATTTGATAATATCTTACAAAATATATTTTTAATTTAATATTAAAAGTTTTAATTTAAAACAAAATAAAAATTGAATTGAATAGAAAATAAATTTAATTTTAAATACGATATGAATAGAATCTAATGAAAAGCAACTTCACTTCACACTCCCTATCATTTAAATGTCGTTTTATTGAAATTGCAATACAATTGAACTCTTTATGAGATTTGACAGACATTAGCAGTTGGAGCGTAAGTATGAAAAAACTGCAATTCATTGGAAAATAATAAAATGAAATAAAAATACAATAATAGAAAAATTCCAATAAAAGTGTTTTATTTTGCAATTTCTTTTAACCCAGTTCAATTGCGCAATTATCATATTGCCCAAATTTGTTAAACCTTTAATACTATTCAAATAACATGACAATTAAGTATGCAAATAATTTTAATAGGTTAATCTTTGTCAATGCACTATACTATAGCTGTTTTTAAGCTTAGTATAAATATTGCTTAAGTTATATATTTTTAAAAATATTTTAATTTATAAATTTTACATAATATTAAAGATATCAAAATTACAAATTTATTTAAATAATGTTAATCTAATAAGCTCATCAACGACCAAATATTTAAAAATTAATTTAAAATTTAATGTATTGCCCAAATGTGGCAATATGTGAATAGTGCCAAACTGAATTAGCACATTTTCAAGAACTACTTTATTGTTCTGATTGATTGTATAAATATATTCTAAATGTTAATACTCTGTGAGTGCGAACACATTCACACCATTTCCAAGTGCTAGCACTGAAAATATTTTAATATCGGTGTAAAAGCAGACTTTTTTTTTATATTGTGTGTAATGCGCGTCAATTTCTATAGATATTTGATTGCAAACTCATTCCAATCTATTGCTTAACTGTTGACTGAATTGTTTGTGAGAGAGAATTGCAATAATAAAAGTGAAAGCAAAATGTGTGAAGACTTAAATTTGATGAGACGTTTGTGCGCTTAGAAGTAGATGTATGGAAGTATTTGCACTATTCGTTGCTTTAATTTAGTGGAGGAGAGGGAGGAGAGGAAGGGCAGAGAGGGGAGAGAGAGAGAGACTGAAAATAGTATAGCATTTGTCAGCATTACTATAGCGATGACACATAACCACAAATTTTTGGAACTCTCAGACACTTATATTAAAATTGATAGTCATATGTGTTTTGGATCAAAAGAATGAACTTTTTCTTCTCTTTCGCATCACATCTCATGTTTACTTCAAATCTTCTCTTCGTTTTTAATAGTAATATAAAAACAGACGACAACACAAACCCCCGAAGAATAATAATCCACAAAATGCCTAAACTTATTCTCTTCTCTGCTATTCCTCTGACATTAAATCCAATCAATTTTTGCGAACATTTTTTTTCCGTATAATATTTGAAACTTAGTTTAGTTCATCAATATTTATAACTGTTATTAACATTTTTTAAACATAAAATTATCTAATTTTTTCAATTTCATTAATATTTTAATGGCATGTAATGTAAGATTTTTTATATAAATAAATCTTTTTTTAGAATTACTTGATAAGTAAATACAAGTTTCAAATATAATTAGATATAAATCCTAATTATTCAAAACAATCCGTTGAACTAATTTGTGATTTGAATTTTAACTGATATTCAAATTAAAAATACGAAAAAATGTCAGCAAAAGAGCTAAATATCCAAAAAGATTTCCTTTAATTTAGCAATAATTTTATGCATTACTTATTATGCAGATTAAGATCAAACGAAATATAATTTAGTCTCTGTTTTCTGTTAGACTACTCTTCTCTCTATTAACACAAAAATCATTACAAAATAACTTCTAATCTAATAATAAGACGAGAGTTGAAGACAAACTCGAAGTAAAAGAGAATAAAAAGTTTTCCAAATTACGAGTCATTCACTGAATTAATTTTTGTGTTGAAAATAATAAATTGGCGAAAATTTAAAAGTTTTTATCATATTTTTGGTTCAGAAAACTTTATCCACTTATTTCAATGCATCAAATGATTCGTGA
The DNA here is from genome assembly GCA_034693685.1 of Belba bartosi. NCBI lineage: Eukaryota > Metazoa > Arthropoda > Arachnida > Sarcoptiformes > Damaeidae > Belba > Belba bartosi. Next base: position 20,118 of record JAQFXP010001111.1, read on the forward strand.
AATTCCTATAAAGTGATGCCATTCTATTCCATAGACCATTCGGTTCAGTATTTTTGATGCGAAATATTTGTGTGAAATAATAAAATAATATTTCGCTTAATATAATATATTTGAACCGAAAATTATATATAAGAAGAAGAGATAAAAAAAACTAAAACTCATTATCGATTTAGACGTCTGTCTAATGTTTTATCAATGTCTGTCATCTCTCGCATCACTTTTTTGTCCTTCTCTCTCATCCCTCCCATACTATAGCATAGTTTGAATTCAAAAGAGTCACAAAATTTGCATTTTTCAGATCACATAACAAAAACATTTTCTGAATATCAATACGAATTCAAAGACGAAAATTGCTGTAATTTATATATTTTTATAAAAAAAAAGTAAAATGTTTGACGCAATAAGCGTGTTGAAATATATTCCAAAAATAAAACAACTAGATTAAATTTGGAAATAAGCTGAATTCCAAATGTACTCATTTTGATAAATTAGTTTCGATTGTTATGATAAGCACTAAATCTAAATTAGAAATAATTTATATATATATATACGTATTTCTATTTCTATTTTGATAATTAAATTATTGTTTTTATTATTTTATCGATTTATACAAAAATATGATTTTGTTTTTATTGCAAATTTAGATAAAATATTAATTTTTCGTTTTTGCATAGTTAGCAAGATGATTGATATATTAATTTAATTTAAAACTAAAAACAGTAAAAATTAATAATTTATTTAAATTTATAATACATTAATAAAAATGAATAATTTAGATTATAATTATTAAAATGCATTATTTCGTAATTATAGCATTAGGTAGATTAAAAATTTAAATTATATTTTGTTATTTTTTCAAATCTTGTTAATTATTAAAAGGATCTGGTTAAAAACAACTAGATGCAAAAAGCTTTCTTTAATTTACTTTCGAAATTAAGTTCTTTTTTTGTTTGTTTTGAGTTTTGCTTTTAGCAAATATTAAAAATTTATCAAAACTTATATATTTTTTGTAATCTAAAACCGATTGTATATTAGAGTAAATTTTTAAATTAAAATTTTTTTTCATTATTTGTTACTAAGTTTCGAGTTTCAAATTCTCTCTTTATTTTTAATCTAAAAGTGAAAATAAACTTAATTTGATTTTAAATTACAATAAATGTGCAATAAAGCCAAAATAGTGCCCAATGTTAGTACTTCTGACGAAATTGTTATTTTTATTTTTATCGTTTTATTGAATATCTATTTAACACTATATTCGTGTAAACCCTTTTTGATATAACATAAAAAGAAAAGTCATTTTCAGATAATTCTATCGAAAAAATATCGATAAAATACAATTCGAGAAAATAATCTTATTTTTTCTCATAGAACACAACTTAATATAAGACAATCTCTACAGAAAATCGTGACTTTTTTACCGCTATTTCTTTTACCGGTATTTCTATTTTTTTTGCCCAATCTTTCTGACAGTTATACTGTATTACTGTATATACTA
>JAQFXP010001112.1:0-21608 GCA_034693685.1 Belba bartosi
GAATATTTTGATAATTGTGTTTACTTAAACTGTAATTTAGAATTAAATATTAATTTTAGTAGTCAATTTGAATAAATAAGAATTAATTGGAATAAAAAAAGTTATATGACCAAAATAATATTTTAAATGTATTGCTAATATTGTTAAAATTGTTTGTATTTTTAAATATTTAACCAAAAAATTATTAATTTTTATTTACTATTGTTATAATAAATAAAAATTTTATTAAATAATATCAAAAAAAATTTAATTTAATTTAGAACTAAATACATATGAGAAGTTAAAACTGTTGTTTGCAAAAAACGATTATGTTAGAATCATACAAACTATGTTAAATAACAAATTTATTTTAAAATTTGCAAAATATATTTTTAAAAAGTTTGATTTAATTTTGTTAATTTTTATATAATTTTCAAAATTGCTTTATTAATTAAAAATATAGATATTGACTTAGATTAGAGTTTTTGCGCTTTCTAACAAATATCTTCTTTTAAACTGTTATTTCAATTCGATTTCTGTTTTATTCGTTTTCTTTCGATTCTTAGATTTAGTTCTCTTTTTGTAGCTTTTTTTGTCTTAAGTTTTGTTTTAATAAAGACTTTGTTTTTCGATTTGTGTCTTATTTGTGTCTGAACTCTGTTTGCATACCTGTGTTGCACCTGAACTGATCTCAAACTGTTAACTGACTCTCAATTTACAAAATTAATTTGATTAAATATAGTATTATAATTATGATTATAAATTATTTATATTTTTAAATTAATTTATTGTAAAATTATTATTAAATTTCACCTCTATTTTTCCAAATATATTATTTAACAAATGTATTGAATATTTTAAATAAATTTAATATTTTATGTACAGTGCATAAAATAAATTAATAAAATTATAATTGAAAACACAATTACATTTAAAAATATTTTAATTTTAAAAAATAATTTTTTATAACTACTACATTTGATTTTTTTAAAATTTTGAAAATATAATTTAAAATATTTATTATAATTATTGAGTATTTAAAAAATTTACAAGACCATAGTTTAGATAATTATAATAATTTTATTGACGACCCTTATATTTGTGTTTTCAAAAATTAGCTAAGTTATTTTTATGAAAACAAACAATAAAAAACATGTCAAACCTATTCTTTAATTAAAATCATATATAAAAACTTTGAATTTTATAGTAAGTTTAATAATGATTAAATGATTCTTTATTACCCATATTTAATAGTTGTAAAATTTTTTATTTATATATTTATTTTTTAATTTTAATTCAATTTACTTAGTTTAAATATTTTTAAAACTTATCTATACAACATGTACAATATGTATTTTGAAACTATTAATCTTTAAAAATTATTAATTATTAAACGAGATAATTTATTAATTTTTAATGACAAAATATTTATGTTAAATATGTGTAACATATTAATGTTATTATTATTAATACAATATAAAGGTTTTATATTAATTTAAACATAAAAATTTAAAAACAAATAATGAGTGATAAAGTTATATGTATTAATTTAGGATAAAAGGTTATTAATAATTTGCCCACTTTAAGCATAGTTCTGCATCGATCGCTCACTAAAAGTAAAACTTTTTGTGAATATTGATTTTCTAAATTAATATATTCATTTAAAGTTGTCCTAGTAAATGCGCATATTGTGTCAGCATTAGCGCTATCAACAAACGTTGTGCCTAATAAAAAAGACTTAGTTTTTTTGTTGTTTTCTAACGTTCCTCCCATTATATTTAACAAATGCCTGTTTTGGAAATCCGTTGTCTCATCAATAGATATCCACAAATACTTTCCAGTAATTTCGTTTTTAATTGAATTTTTTGTGTTTTCCAAAATTTTATTTGTATAATTTTTTTATAAATTACTTCTTTCTGGTTGTTTTCTTCTTGTGTACTTAGTTAAAATTTCTGAAAAACTTTGATTATCCAATTTTGATAAAAGTATGTCAGCTGCCATAAATGCCTTAGTTAAATCATAATAATATTCTGATTGATCAATATTTAGTTTTTTATTTGGCTGATCAGTAAATGATTTAGTTTTTTGTTTAAGTATTTCACAGTGTTTACTGGACGATAAATGTTTTCTAACGCCAGAACATTTATTCTGAATATATGCATTACATTTTGAACAGAATATTTTATTTACTTCACGTGTTAATACATTTTTATGTATTTCAAGTAATTTATTTAAAGATAATTTTAAAAGTGTAGAATCCAAAAATAAATTCAATTCATTTTCCAAATCCGTTTCCGAGTCGTCTTTATAAATGTTTGCTACCATTGATAAAGTTCCAGTAAGAGCAGTCCGATTGTTTTGATTAGTTGTGTGGTTCATTTTGAGAAAATTAATGGAACTAGCCCTAAAGCCATGACCGATTTTTTCTTAGTTCTGGGCGTTACCCCTTACTTGTGCTCACGATCTGAAAAAATGCATTATAAAGCGCCGCTATCAGTATGTATATATACTCGCAATACAACCTAGATTACGTCATCTAGGATTTTTTTATTTTTACGAAATTATTTTTTCGGGTTTTATAGGAGTTTTCCTTTTCAAAATAGTAATACTTAGATTATGCTAAATATATCAATTGTTTTAAACAAAAGGAAAAATAAATTGTTAATTGTATATATACAGTTCTTTTTTTTAATTTTAATTATTCAATTAATATTTGCAATAAAATTTAATAAAAATACATATTTTGTAATTTATTATCTCTGTTATAAAAAAATTATATCTTTCTAAATTGAATTGACTAATTGAACTCTTAGATATAATAATTAATTTATATTTAAAAATTTAAATGAAAATAAGTTAATTAAAAATATTAAATAAATTACAATTAATTAAAAGGGTTTATAACTTAAGGTTAATTTAGGAATATAATTAAGAAATATAAAATTAAAAGGGTTAAAAAATATTAAATAAAAAGGGTTAATTAAAATCTTTGTTTAGAAGCCTACTATGACTACTAACCGGCCTCTTTTTTTTGTAAATAATTTTTATTGTATTGCTAGTTTTTAATGACAAAACTATTGCACATGTGCATTAATATTAATTTATATATATTACTATATTTTGGACACAACCTGGTTTACAATTGCAAATTACTTCAAATATAAATTAATAAAATAATGTAATGCAGAATTAAATTAATTATAAAATTTTTAATTGTGGTTTTAATCGTTGTTTTAAAATATTTAAGTAAATTTATTTATCGCTTAACATGTTGGTATGGATTATTGATTATATATTTACATTTCCTTTTTTTATTTAAATACCATTCCTTAAGTTATGGGGTTTATTAAAATTTTTGAATTTAGAGGATACTGTGACTACATCGTTGTTGGGGGCATATATCTGAAGGGCACTGTATACTTAAAATGTTTCAAAATATTTATATTTTAATGCAAATTGAATAAATATTTTATTTCTGCTGTCAAATATAATTACTAATTAAAAATTAGTTGCGCACTCAATTAGTTGAGTAACTAAATAAAAATAATGATTAATAATTAATTCATTATTTCATTAATTAATAAAATAAAATTATATTTTAAGTAAATATATAACATGGTAAAAAATCATATTATTAGTTGTCAAATTATGCTTGTTTTTAGTATTATTATATAATTTATTTAAAAATTTTATAAATTTATTTATAATCAAAAATAGAAATACATAATTGAACAAATTAAAATTTGTTACAACATCAATTAATTTAAAAATTTAATTTGTCAATTTTTCGTTTTTAATTGAATCTAATTTACAAAAATTAACTCTGTAATTTAGTACCTTGGCTATATTTTTAAATTCTTAAAATTTTTTTAATTGTTTTATAGATTTAAACAAATTATTAAAATAGTTTTTTTTTAATTTTAATTTAATTTACTTAATATTATAGATATAAACGGCCTAAATATAATAATAAAAATGAGTTTGCAATACTGGTTTATTATAAATTTTAGAAGCCGCTTAATTTGACCGGAATTTTTTATATAAATATTGTTTTATTAAAAGGTAATAAAAAGCATTTTAATGATTATAATCACAACTATTGTATAAAAGTTTATTGTGATAAAATTTTAAATAAAATTTAATTTAAATTAAATAAATTGTTTTACATTCAAATTCATTTACTTGTTCTTATCTGTTATGGAAATCATAATCATGCAAAATTTGATGTTTAATTAAAATTATTAAAAATTATCCAACCGAGTATCTCTTAATTTATATTGTTGAACGTGGCTAAATTAATACCAGCACTACATGTAGATAAGAAGCTTATGAGGTAAAGAAGAGATAAAACTTTAAGTTATTTTTAATATTATTGTATAGATTGACGTTTTTTAAAGTAATTTTATCTTATTTCTCAACAGGTTTACAAGATATAACAACTGTTTAATAAACAAAAACATGCGGCCAAACTATGTCATCACTGTTTATTTATTACGCCACATTTAACCGTATAGGTGTTAGTCTCTTATGCTTTATGTCTTTTATCTATTTTCATTTCCCCCTTGAATTACTTTTACCAATAACGCTGCGATAGTTTTGCTAATTACACTTTTTTAACCGTCACAATCAATATAATTAATAATACATATTATATGAGCGTTTAGACCAATTTAAACGCCCAATATATTATCTGACACTACAATTTATGTTAAAGTGTATATGTGCAATTACATCAATTTTTTTTGAAAACATACTAGCTTAGTCATAACAATTATTTTATTTTTGGTGCCCACGGCAAATTAAAATGTAATTATTTTTAAAAATATTTTATAATAAAAAAATATTTAATTGTATTATAGCCGTCACTGTCGGCGTTTAGGAGAATTTTGTATGTTTATTTTTATAATTTATTTATTAAGTAAAATTAAATTATATATTTAAAACGTTTGAATTCTAAACACAATTATACTTTAATTTTATATTAAATCTAAATAAAGATATGAAAACTATATATAATTATTCAATTTTTCAATAAAATTACAGTTTATATTTTAATAATAGATACAGTAAATTTTCTGAATAAATTTATAAATTAAATATATTTTGATCTTATAAAATAAATTATATTTTAAAATTTGATAAAATTTAAATGTAAATTTTAAAAGTTTTAATCAAATTAACTAATTTTTCATATGGTATAACTAATACAAAATTTCAAAAAAAGCGGCTAAATGTCCCCAGTGGCGAACATAATAAAAAAATTATTTTGTTTATTGAAAAATGTTTTTAAAATTTATTTGATTATTTAATATGCCGTAGGCATTAAAAATAAATTTATTGTAAATGTTTTTTAACTGGCCATTCGGATGACTGCAAACAAACAAAGTTATTCGAACACTTACAATTTATAACAAATAAAAAAATTTATTAATAAAATTTATAATTAAAATAAAATACAGTAGCATATATTATTTGCATTAATTAATGTGTATAAAATAAATAAATAATTGATGCTTTAGGTAATAAACTTCCAAAATAATTATTTTAAAAATGTGCAACAATTTTATATCTGTATTAATAATAAATAACAGTCTTAAATTATAGAAAATGTAAATATTTTAAAAATACAGTTTATATGTAAACATTAAATAATATAATTGCGACTTTTGTATTAATGTATATAAAAGATTAGATTTCAAATAAAATTTATTAAAATATATTTTAATTAAAATTAATTTAATTATTTTATAACCAAATGCGTTTATTCATTATGTAATTCTTTTTACCTGTGTTCCTTTTAGAAAGTGCTTATACGAAAGTTTATCAGCCGATATATAATTCTACAACATATTTATAATTTAAAATATAAACTCATATTATATCTACTATTCATTATAAAAAACGGTAAGTAACGTTACTATATAAATTAATTTTATATACATATAGATATAAACTGTATTTTAGTTTAAAATATTTATTTATTTATTCAATTACAATAAAATTAATTGATGATGGTTAAAGTTAATAGTCTTTTAGTTTATATTTTTAAATATTTAATTTTTGTGCAAATTATTTGATTATTTTATAAATTAAATCAAATAAAAAAAATAATAATGTTGTTTTTAAATTTAAATAATGTTTCTGATTCATTAAATATTAAGATTAGTAAAATTTAGCTGTAGTAAAAAACACAATGATTAAAATAAAGATTAAATAAAATTTATTATTGGTACAGGATGACACATATAATATTTATAAATAAAATTATTGATTTTCAAGTTCCAAAAATATAATTATATAAACTAATTACAAATTTATTACTTATGTTATATTTAATTTACAGTCGCGCAAAATCTGTGTTGTTAAAAAATTATTATTAAAAATTATAACTCAATTTTATAAAATTATATTTAGTTTATGTTATAGATTTAATAATTGAATGACATAATAAAAAATATTAATTTGTTTTGAATGTTTTAACGAATAAATTTTGTAAACTATTAAATATTTCATATAATATTACTAATTAAAAAACTTGCATTAAACTGATTTAATTTGATGTTTTTATGTTGTTTTGAAAAGAGAATCCTAAGATAAATAGAATCGTGGACAATGTTTGTTAATTATGTTAATGTTTAATATTTTAAAATCGAATATTTTCGTTAACAAAATTCTAATTTATTATTTATAATTTTTACAAAAAATAAATATATTTTATAAATTTAAATTATTTTGAAATTAAATTATAAAATAAATATTTGTTGCTGTTATATAAAATAAAAATAAATATATATTTAAATATTAATAATGTTTTTTAATTTTAAAAATTTAACTTATTAAATGTTTATTTAGATTTGCAATAAAATTTATAATATGAATAATAAATATTTTTTTAAATTGTTTAATTTATAATCTAATTAATAAAATATGCTTTATAATATTTTTAAAAAATTTTAATAAGATTTTTGAAACTACAGTTATTTTTGAAGCAACTCACATTCAACAGTGACGAACAAAATATTTATCAATTAATAATTATTTAATAACATTTTTAAAAATAAATTATAAATTGTTTTTTAATAATTTTAAATTTTAATTGTAATTAATATTTTAAATAAATGTATTGTAACAAGTTATTTTAAAATTTATTCAAAAGCATATACTAATTAATAAAGGTAAAATTTTTAACTTTAAAAGCTTTGAATAGCGTCAATATTTTAAACGTTTTTGAGCATTGCAGTGAATTAGCCTTTATTTTGGTTTTTTGCTTAAAACGTACGCAAACGGTTTTGTTTTCCAAAGCCAATAGTCTAAAATTAAATATAAATAATTTTTCCATTTATTTTGAATACCGTTGAGTTGAATTGCTATTACGTACCAAAGAGTAATTTATTTTTCGCGATCGATGGAAAGGTACCATCTCTCTTGATAGTCTAATTAACGCTATGAAACATATAAATTGCACAACTTTTAATTATAAAAAACAGTAACTTATACTCAAATATTTGTAACAAACTTTATATTGATTTGAAGATTACTTATTTTACTATTATTTAAAAAATTTTTGGGTATTTTTGACTAAAATTGAATTAAATATGATTTTAAAACAAGAGGTATTACGCAAATGAATTGTGACATTTATATGCCAATAAAACTACAAATTATTTAAATAGTTAAAGCATACGGTTTTTATCAAATGCCCGCAACCCAATTAACTTTTCACATTGTCGGCCACACAAAATATTTTGGTTATTTGTGTCAAATAATATATGAAATAGATGGGCAGTTCAAAACACTATACAATTGATTAATTGAATTAAATCTTATAATCAGGAACTTCTTAAATCGGGCAAAATTAAAAAACAACCATATGAAAGTATCTTAACTAAAATCAACTTATAAATTAATTTTTAATAATAAATAAAAATAACTTGATCTTATCAAAACATTTCATAGAACAATTTTTAGAAAGTAGTTTACATTAGACTCTAATACTAATTAGTAATTATTAACAAAATAAATATTAAAATATTGCCAAAAAATAGTCATACAAGTTAAACTAATAGTAATGACATAATTTTTTAACTTGTTGTAAATAATATTTTATAAAATTATACAGCTAAAGTTTTAAGTAAACTGACCTGTGAATTAATTTTAAGTTAAGATATACACTTGAACGTTTATTGCTACTTTGCCCGATTTTTGCCCGATTTAAAATTTTCTGCTTATAATAAAATAAATTTAAATGTTGTCAAAAACAGTAGAAAGTACCGAAAACATCTCTGTATGCTGCTTATTAATTGTAATTATTTTAAAACATATTATTAGTTTAAAATAAATTAGTTTTTAATAAATAAATTTGATTTAAATATATTAAATATTAATTTAAATGTTGTGCAACTTATATATCCCTAAGCGTTGTTTTTCCATTTTCAATCTCTGATTGAGATTGGGCTACAATATTTATCGTAACATTCGGCTCTTTATTAGACATCTAATCATTACATATAAAAATGTAAATTCTAATTTTACGTTTAATCTTACTGCAAACTCACTTAAAAGTTAATTATAAAATCTAATAGAAACCCATCCGTCGTATAAAATATATATACTCTCTATATAAACTCCAAATAAACTCAAATTTATTTATTAGGACAACAATCATAAAGCTTTTAATTAGCTTTAGTCAATCAATTTAATAAATTTTATGACTATTTCTAGATTTTATGTTAATAATTTTTTCTAAACATTTTGATTAAAACTTTAATTTGATTTTATTTATTTTTATATAAAAAATTCAATTTAAATTTAAAATTTAACGCTTGTAGAGTTGTTAACTCAGGAACCGTTGTGAGTGGGGTTTGCGTTTTAATTATTTGTTAATACTTTAGACTTAACACTGCTGCATTCGTAAAGTTATTTAAAATATATCAAGACGAAATACGTTTAGTTTAACAATTACGGAAACCAACCGATTCTATAGCCGAAAAATACAATTTATATTCAAAGTTAGCTTGTTCCACTGCTATAGCAGCAGCTTGTTTTGCCAAATAGATGTTGAGATATTTTGGGGGTCAACGTTTTCATTAATATTTTGACTTTTTTAAATAATGTAATTGTTGGCCATCGGTATTGTCATCCAAATTACTTTTTAAATTATTTATTTATCTACTGTATTACGTTGTATTAGATTTTTGCTTTTAACTTGATTTTTTATTAAATATAACATTTGTAGTTTAATTGGGATTTGTGTTCAGTTCGGAATTTGTTGTCAGTTCAAGAGTTTAGTCAATTCAGAAAATGCAATTAATTTAATAAAATTAGTTTTTAAAAAATAATTAAAATATTAATTAATTTTAAATAGAAAGGCTTTTGGTTTTATTAAGCCAATTAATAATGACAATGTCGAATATGATAATTTTGAAAAGGACAAAGTTAAATATAATGATGTCAAATAATAAAAGTTGAAATATTGGACTTTTTTATATTTGACCTTATCATATTCATATTTGTCATTATCGACATTATCATATTCAACATTTTCATGTTTAACATTATCAAATTCGACGGTTAAATTTAATATTGTCATATTCGACAATGCCATATTTAACTTTTTAATATTTGACATTATTATATTCAATTTTGTCATATTCGACATTATCATCTTTGACATTGTCATGTTTTACATTGTCATATTTAAATTTTATATATTTAAAATAAACAAATTGATATTTTGCGTTTTTATTAATTTTTGTTTCTGTGTGTCAAAAATTTTGAAAAATTTTATAAATAGTTTATTTCTTCAAAGTATAACTAATAATAAAAATTGAACCTAAAATCGGATTTTAAAATTTATTTCGACATTTAATTCCTTTATTATTTCTTAAAAATTAACAATTGAAACATTTGCTCTATTTTATTTAATTTTCAAAAAAACTAGTAAATTATAAATTTACATGTTATTTTTTAATCACGTGACCGGTTTTAAATTTTATGTCTGGTAGAAAAAACTGCAAATATAACATTACTTTATACTTTTAACAGAACTTAATTATCTTTATTTATTAAAAAGTTATTCAAAAATTACAAGCGTCAAAATTAATGAAAAGCTTTTTTAGTTCTCAATTAAACATTCATTTTATTAATTTAAGTAAACTTTACATTAAAGCATAATCTAATCTTTTAATACATTTTGTGGAGTCGGACTACAGTGAGCCGCACCACTGATAAGACTGCCAAATAACATTCAATTACAATTCAATATATGTCATAGCTTGTTACATCAAAGAGAGATCTAGAACAGCAATTAACAATCAAATAGTTTAATAAATAGAGGTGAAAAACAAAGTTTACATAACAAAATTTCAGTACAAAATATGCATAACAAATTCTAATGTTTAAAATATTTTTAATAATTTAAAATAAATTTATATAATTTATATAAATTCATAATTTAAACTTTTTTTTAAATAGCTGAAAAACGTAATAAATTTATTTTATTAATTGCTAAATCTTAACTGTAAATTATGTATAAATATTAATTTAGATACTGTAGTTTAATCATATTAATAGAAATTGGCAAGTTAGAAAATAGGTCTTATATTGCTAATTAAATTTTTGAAAATAATTAAATAATTTTGAAAAATATTAAAATTCATAATAATTACTTTCTGCAACTAATAACTAATGTATTTTTAATTTAAATTTATTATTTGATAAAATTATTGAATAAATTTAATTAATTATTTTTTGTGTAAATTATTAATAATAACCATTAAACAATATAAGAAATTAATTATAATTGTGCAAGATTAAAAATTAATATTGTTTTCGCAAACAATAAAAGAATAACCTGTAGACAATTTTCTTGCAAAAATGGCAATGTAGAACTAGCAATCAATGCAAAAATCTTAGTTTAATAATTTAAAATTTTTAAAAGATGAATTTAAGTCAAATCAATTATATTCTAACGTTTTAGCTAAAGAAATGTCGGCAAAAATTTCCAATTCTAGTAAATAAATTAAATTTAGACACCATTACTGTGATGTAGTTAGAAAACATTTGAATAACTAGTGTAATGGCTGCAAACCTTAAAACAATAAAAAACTAATATATAAAAAACTATTAAATGTTTTATGTTTTATCCAAATAACCGCAAAGTTTACACAATTATATAAAATATTTATTTTTGCAACAAAAATGCACATAGTAGAAAATTTATATTATTTAGCTGTTTATGCAAACAAAATATATAAAAATGAAAAATTGAATCTAAACATTTTGCAAAACTTGAACACAATTAAATATTTGTACATTTAAATTTACAAATATATTTTAGGTTGTAAAATTGTAAAATTATAAAATTATTAATATTAAATGTGATTTTAATTAATAAATTAACAGTTTTTTATTTTTAAATTTATTACTAAATTAAATCCAAAATTTATGATTAAAATAAGTTTGATTTTTTTTATTTAGTATTTTTATTGCATTTAAATAAAATTTTAAAAATAAATATATATATATATATATATACTAAAAAAACTAAACGCATTTTAACTTAAATCTAGATTTTATTGAGCATTTAATTTATATCTAAATAGCGTTAATTGCGACAAGCTTAGTTGTTTAATATAATATTTTATTAGTTTCTCTGCCGCCACCAATTCTCGACAAACATTTATTTGCTTTTTTACGAGCCTAGAAATCTATATAAGCCGAAAAATACTAATTATATTTAAAGTTAGCTTGTTCCACTGCTATAACAGAGGCTTATTTTGCCAAATAGATGCTTCTACAGTTTGCTGGCAACGTTTCCTTTAATATTTAGTTTTTTAATACATTTTCTCAGAAAAATGTATATATAGTTTTAATCTGGACCCTTTCTCCCACTCCCAATTCAATATTAATTAAGTTTTGAATTAATATTATGTTTAAAATCAAATAAAACAAAATTAATATAAAGTAAATATTGACATTTGTAAAATGCAAGAGTAGTTTCGTGATTTAAAAAATGATTTGAAATAATAGAAAAACCATCAAATGCACTAAAATTAAAATATCAATACAATAAACAAAATGAAATGAATAATATTCTAATTTTACTAATGTAACATTAGCCTAAATGCAATAAATTCTAAGATAACTAAAAGAAAATAGTTTAATTACGATAAAAATGAAAGTATGATCAAATACAATCAATAAAATGCACAGAAAGTAAAATATTAATAAAATAAACAAAAAAAAATAAAAAGAAATTTGCTAATAAAACATTTGTCTAAATAAAGGTGATTCTAATTTTTATAAATAAAAAAGTTTTAATAATGTTGAAATTGAGCGTGTGATTAAAGGCAAACAATCAAATGCACAGAAATTAAAATATTAATAAAATAAACTAAATAAAATAAATTGAATAGAAATTTACTAATAAAACATTTGTCTAAATAAAAGTAATTCTAATTTTTATATATTTGTAAAAAAATGTATATATTGCTATTAAAAATTGTCAGGCGCCGTAGGCGGCTGGCAATTTTATATATTCTATTAAATTTTGCCAGACGCCGAAGGCGTCAGGCATTTATATAATTGGCTATTGAAAATTTCCAGGCGCCGAAGGCAGCTTATAATTTAATATATTCTATTAAATTTTGCCTGACGCCAAAGGCGGCTGCCATTTATATAATTTGTTATAAAAATTGCCAGGCGCCGAAGGCGGCTGACAATTTTATATATTCTATTAAAGTTTACCAGATGACAAAGACGCTTGGCAATTTTATATATTGCTATAAAAGTTTGACAGAAATTTTCTCAATCTTATGTACAATGCTAAAAGACAAAATATAATAAATTTTGTTTGATTTAATTTATTTTTAATGAAATTATTGAAATAGCACTTAATTTATATTAACTATTAATATTTGCAAAAAAATTATATTTAAATTAACTATAATTTTATGTTTTAGTAAATAATGATTTAATATTTAATTGGTTTAAAAATATTATAATTATTTAATTTAGAGTGAAGTTCTAAAACGTCTGTTCTGATCTAGTTAATAAAATTAAATAAATCATTTCTCAAAAATTTATTAAGATCTGACTGTTCAGTCTTGTTTTAATAATGTAATTGTTAGCCATCAGTAATGTAATTCAAATTACTTTTTAAATTATTTATTTGTTAATTACGTTGTATTAAATTGTTGTTTTTTACTTGATTATTTTTATTAAATATAACATTTGTAGTTATTTTGGGATTTGTGTTCAGTTCAAAAGTTTTAGTCAGTTCAGAAAATGTAATTAATTTAAAAAAATTGATTTTTGGAAAATAATCAAAATATTAGTTAATTTTAACTAGAAAAATTTTGGGACTTATCAGAAAAATAATTTTTTAAAATATAATTATTATTAATTTTAATAATTTATGAATTTAATTTAACAATTGATTTGATTGGAATTTGATATATTAATTAAAAATTAATAAATTTTTAGTTGTAATAATTTTCTGATTTGTCAGTGGTTTACTAAGAAGTATTAACTTGATAAGAAAAATTAAAATAAGTTTTTACTTAGCTCGTTAACGCCATAATATTATAATTTAATAACTTTTATAATAACAAAATAATTAATTAAAAATGTGCAACAAATTTAAAATTAATATTAATACAATATAACAATTTTATATTAATACAAACATTAAAATTTTTAAAACCAATTGCAATAAAAAACCAAAATATTGAATTACAATTTATCGTAAAATAAATTTTCAAAAAATAAATATAAATAGATTAAAATAATTTCAATTTTATTACATTTCAATGTATTTACTTTTTGTGTAATTTTTGTTAATTGTTTTTTTTAGATACTTGTCCTTGAAAACAAAAATACTTTCCAATATACAAATCAATTCTTTTTTATAAATTGAAATAAAACTGTAATTTAATTTTAAATGTTAAGTTTAATAATTGTTTTAATAAAATTAATAAAATTTGGTCAACAATCTAAACTAATAATATTAATAAATATTTTGTTAGTAAATAAATTGTTTTATAAATTATTACAGTTTAACATAAATAAATTTAATGCTTTAAATAAAAAGAACAGTATGATTTTAATAAATTTCTATAATAATGTAGCAAATTTCTATCATTTAATAATAACAAAAGTTTAATAACTTCACTTCAAATCGCAAAATTTTAATACAGTTATCCATAATAAAATAAATAATTAAAAATGTGCAACAAATTTAAAATTAATATTAATACAATATAACAATTTTATATTAATACAAATATATAAATTTTTAAAAGCAATTGCAAAAAAAACCAAAATATTGAATTACAAGTTATTGTAAAATAAATTTTTAAAAATTAAATATAAATAGATTAAAACCATTTAAATTTTATCATATTTTAATGTATTTACTGTTTGTGTAATTCTTGTCAATTGTTTTTTTAGATAATAAGAATTGTTTTTTTAGTGCTTAAAAACAAAAATAAAATTGTAATATACAATCCAATTGTTATCAATATAAAATTCATTATTTTTTTTAAATTGAAATAAAACTGTAATTTAAATTTAAATGTTATGTTTAATTATTGTTTTAATAAAATTAATATAATTTGGTCAATAAATGACACTCGTTTTTATTAATAAATATTTTTATTCTAGTTAGCAAATAAATTGTTTTATAAATTATTACAGTTTATCATAAATAAATTTAATGTACTAATTAAAAATAAACAGTATAATTTTAATAAATTTCTATAAAGAATTAGCAAATTTCTATTGTTTATAATTAAAAAAAAAGTTTACTAACTTTACTACAAATTTAAAAGTTTTAATACAGTGATCCATATTTAAAAAAGGTCATAAATTTTGCAATTAAATATATGTTTATACATAAGAATATAAGATTTTTATATATCTTATTCTTGCCATTTAGTTCAAAAATTACTATTTTAATTTGTTTGTCTAAAAATTATATTTATATTTATTTTAAATAAATTTGAAATGCTAATCATTTATATAAGCTAAAAAAGCATTTTTATCAATATTAAGTTTACCGATAAAAAATACCTTAAAAGCCCAATTGCGGATAAAACCAATATAATTAGTTTTTAATTGCTTTGAATAATTCAAAAATAGTAATTAATTTTATTAAATCAATGATCAATAAACCCGGGCTAATGGTTAATTTTAATTTAACTAACTAATATTTATTTATATATTTATATAATTCAAGTTAAATATTGATTATAAAAATTTAAAATAAAAAACTTTTTTAATTTAGGATTAAAAAGTTTAATAATGATTATAATTATTATTTTAACTAGAAAATAAAGTTTAAAAATAAAATGTACAAAAGAAACTATTTATATTTAACGAATTTGGCAAATTTGGCAAATCAATTAAAAGTTTGTTTGGAATTAGCGCCAATGGTTAATTAAAACTTAATATCTAGCTATTCAGTCTGGATCACGATTTGACGCGATATTAAACAAATAAATTTGTGGTAAAAATCGAGCTAGTGAGCGAACTTTTGTTGTCAAAAAAGTGTTTAATCAGTTTAAGGAAATTTCACCAATTTTTGTTTTAAGAGAATAATGTGTTTTCTTAAATTTTATCTTTTATTAATTAGTTTATAGATTATTAATTAATATAATTCTCTTAACTGATATTATTATATTTTTGTTTTTTAATATATTTTATTAAAAATTTAATAAAAATAGAAATTATAATTAAAATATAATTATTAATTAATGCTTTAATTATATTTTAAAATCATTTATTGTTTTACATTTACAAAAATTTAATTAATAATTTACTAAAATAAATATAAATAAATTAAATTTATCCTTTAAAATTCTGTAATTTTAAATTTAAAACTTTCAACATTTAAAAAATATTTTTGGCTAAAAACTTTTATATTGGTATTTTGAAACACCAGGATATTATGAATTTTACACAAATTTTTTGTTTAATGCGAATTATTATATATATGTGATATGCCAGGTGAGTCTTATGCTAAGTATATCCGTTTCCCGTTTGACTGACCTGACATATCACATCTGGTGGAGGAGCAAGCGAATGCCGCTCCGATTTAAAGACTACGTGATGGACTAACTGTCCGGTTTAGTGTTAAACTCTAAATTATTATTATTATACATAACTCAAACCCGTATATGTCAGGTCAGTCAAACGGGAAACGGATATACTTAGCATAAGGCTCACCTGGCATATCACATCTTGTGGAGGAGCAGGACTTTGCATAAAACTCACCTGGCATATCACATATATAAATATTAAAATAACAGATTACATAAAGAGCAACATTAATTTTGATATTGTAAAATGGATCTTAGTTATATTTATATTTAGCAAATTAGCAACATGAAACGGCTTTAGATTAATAAATATATTTCAGCGAATGTTTTTCAAATGTTATTTTTAATTTAAAATTTTTAACTAAATTTAATTTTATTAATTCTTGTTATTATTAATTTATAAGTATATAAAACCTTTAAAATAATAATAATAAAATATAAAATATTAAAATTTTAAATTTAAATGTCATATGGCAACCACAAAGATTATATTTTGAAATATTATACATTAAAATAAATAACATAAATTATAAAAATTAATAGATAAAAATGAATCAATTTGATCAAAACATGTAAAAATTATTTCTTACATGAAAAACAAAATAAAATCCGTTATAATAGATATTAATATTTTAATTGTTGTTTTGTAAATTATAAAATTAATATAGTCATAAAATTGTGTTGCAAAATATTTGATAGTAATTTTGTTATTAATTTATTAATAAAACATACAAAATAAAAAATTAAATTGTCTATTTAAATATAACATTAAAAAACATATTTATTAAATGACTGGTAGTTTTTTCAACCAAATCTATATATATTTATTATTACTACAAATTTTTTAAAATAAATATCAATATTTATTTATCGTTTTGAAAATTCACTATTTAAAATATTTATCATAAAAATAATTTGTACAATTTGTTCGCATAGTGTGTACAGTAATACATTGAATATCAATTGATTGTAAATATGGGGTACAATTTGGAGGTATTTTTTTCCTTAAAATATCAAAATTATTATTATTATAATAACTATCAAAATTTGCATTCCAATGAGCTGGATATAAATCCAGTAAATGCAAAATTTTGATTTTACTATTAGTACAGTTTTGAGAATTAAAGAACGAATTTTGATAAAATTTATTTATCCATTTCTTAACTTCTATATTTCCCATTTTTCCAGATTTAGAGCAAATAATTTCAACATTTTTTACAGTATTTAATAACTCATTAATCGATGTCTGAACAATATGCCCAAAAGTATTTGAAGACTCTTTTAAACATATTAATAGATTTCCCACACATTTACCTTCTAATGAAATAGTAGGCAAAACTGTAAATGAATTTTTTGTAGAAAATATATTTTGAGCTGATATTAATGTAGATTTTTCTCCTTTCCAACTTAAAGTTCTTTTAGGAGAAATTTCGTAATTAAAACCGATTTGATCGGAGTTTATGATAAAACTGTAATCAAATAGTTTTATATTAAATTTTATGTCTTCAATAAAAATTTTTTGAATTAATGTTAAATTATTAGTAATAATATTTGAATTAATTATTTTTGTTACAGCTCTGGAACTAATTTTGTATTTTTTCACAAATTTTTTCACAAGTTTTGCGCCAGAAGAAATTTGTGTAATCCCTAATTCCTTAGCTTTGATTACAGCCCACAACTGTATATCTGAATATGTGATAGATTTATATTCATTTCGATGTTCTTTAAATTTATTATAACAGAATTCATAAATTTCTTCATATTTTAATTTATTACAACCGTTAATTGCATAATTTTTTATAGTTAAAAATTCACTTTCAGGTTTCACTAATCGAAAAAATTTATTAATTGTTTTATATTTATGATTTGGAAATTTTTTCATGTGTTGAACAACTTTTTTGACATAATTTAAATCATTTAAACATGAATTAGTATTTGATTTTTGAATTTCATTTTCTGATTCTTCTGAGTCTTCACTTTGAATATAATTAACATTATTTTTATTATCTACAAAATCACAATAAACTGTATATTTCTCTTGATTTTGTGATAAAATGCATTTATTTATTATTGGATTGTATTCACTAATTAATTCATTAATTATTTCAACTGATTTTTGGGCTAAAAAACTCTCATAATAATTATCATTATTAACACCATTAATATAATTATTTATTGCATTAACTACACAATATATATCAATATTCATTATTATTAGTAAAATTAAATTATGTAAATAATACAATGTGTTTTAAGAAATGTGTTTTTCCTCAAAAATAGATAAAAATTTTAAAAATAAATAATAAATATTAATATAATAAGTTTTATTTGACTAAATATATTTGATCTATTAAATCAATATAAAAACATATAGTTTAAATTTATTTATTTAACATTTTTAATGGCAAATAATATATTTGAACTAATTTGTTAAATTAGATAAAAATACTAATTTACTATAAATGTGAATAATCTATCAAGATTTTATTAATGAATAAGACTTAAAATTTTTATTTATTAATATTTGTTAGAATTACTCAATTGGTTTTTAAAGTTTACAGATATATTAATTTTATATTTTATTAATAAGTTAGAATTATTTAATTAATATGCATTTAATTTATTAGAAATTTTTATATAAATATTTATATATTTATATTGATACGTTTATATTGATAAATTATATAATAATAATAGATAAAAATTAAATTAAAATAATTTTATAAAATTTATTTTTAGTTTACTTATAAACTGTAATTTTTACTATAAATAAAAAATTTTATAATTATATATAACCTTATTATAGTATAAGAAAATCAATTAAAGCTGTAAATAATATGTTATTAAAAAAATTTCTTATATTTAAAAACTTTCAATTTTGGAGAAAGCTAAATATATTTAGATACAGGAATATCTAATTACAAGTAAATGTTGAGATGATTATATTTTTGCTTTGCTGGACGCATTGGCACAAATAATTATTATTTTTGTAACATACAAAAAATGCACTTTTAAATTATGTAATAAAATGTTGCAAATAGTTCCCTAAATGGGTTCCACCCCTGGTAAGTAGTTTTTATAATAAAAATATTAATTTTTATTTTAAATTTTAACATTGTTAAATTTTAACTTAACTTTAGTCTCTCAAAAATAAAATTTTTGATGTTTTTTATTTTTTTTAAAAGTAAATGGGTTAAAATAAATTTTTCTTTATGGATTTAAAGTATCTGAAATTTTATAAAAATTTGCACTAGTAAAATTTTTTTAAACCATATAGTTAATTTTTTATATGCAAAATAGTTAGTTTTTAATTTACACGTTAAAAATATTTTTAATCACTTTTTTACAGTCAAAAATGATAATATTTTAAATATATCGATAAATTTAAGAGATAATTGAATGTTATTTTGCACAGTTAAAAACATTAATTTTTGACACATTTTTACATTGGTTTTAGGAGATTATAATAATGTTTTTGATATTATTTATTTTGCATATAAAAAATTACCTGTATAGTTTTAAAATTTTTAATTGATGCAAACTTATGCATAATTTCAAATGCTTTAAAACAATAAAGAAAATTTTGTTTTAACTTATCTAATTATTAAATAAATTACAAAAAATTAAAATGCTAGTTTTGACAGACTATATTTAAATTAAGAGTTAACAATGTTAGAATTTAAAAATAAAATCCATATTTTTATTTAACAACTACTTAAGTGAACTAATAAAATAGCTTACTAGAAATTTTGAAAATTAAATTAGAAATAATTATAAATTAAAGTCCAAAATAAAACAAAAAATATTATCCGCTATAGCTAATAATTTAATTTAAAAAACATTTATTAGAATTAGTTAAATTATAAAGAAGTGCTTTAGCATACCGAAATATTCGAATTTAATAAATTGACCCAATTATTAATACAAATAAATTTTATTTACAGTTAGAAAACAATGTAAAATTATTATAATTTTTTAATTAATTATAATTTATCAATTTTAAAATTTTTATTAATAAAACTTAACTTTAATTTAACCAATCAAGAATTTAAAATTATAAAAATATAAATTGAATTTTGTTTAATTTATATATAAAATTTAGTTTTAATTCATTTAAGCAAGGTGTAAAATTATTTATTTTAAATATTTTAAAAATTACTTTTCCAATTATATTTTAATTTTTAAAATAATTTTGTTAATTAAAAATTGCTAGTTTAAAATAATAATTTATAAATTTCAAATTATTTTTAATTTTTCTCAATTATTCTAATTTTAATTATATTTGTAAATTATAATATAAACTGTCAAAACAATTTAATTAAAATTTTACTTATATAAAAAAAGTTGTTTTCAAAATTTAAAAAATTAAATAGTAACAAAAATATATAATTTCTAGCAAATAAATAATACATTATTATATTTAAAATTACTGACAAGTTGTAATAAAATTTTAAATTTATTTTAAAATATTTAATATAATTAATAAATTTAATTTTGGTTATGAAACGATTAATCACACATATTTAATGTAAAGGTCAATTTACAACATTTAAATGAACCGACAAAATACGGATTTTCTACAGCATAAAACATAAAATAATTTTTTTTAATTTAAGCAAATCCAAGTTCCGCTAATTGAATATAAAATCTTACTATATTTAGCTGTAAAATTCAATTTAGTTTTAAATTGATTTTATAATTTTTATTAATATTAAAGTTATTTTATTTAATTTAAACTTTTTTTTGTGCTAATTTTTTTCACGTTATTATTTAAAACTCTGTATCAAAAGACTTTGCCTGGTAATTCTGACGTATACTAGCTAATACTAAGCAAAAATAAAATTTATCGGTAAAAATGTTAATTTGTCAATTGATCTAGCTTATTAACCATTAGATTGTTTGTTAAGGGGAAAGTGGTTAAGAGATAATTTTGAGTTAGATATAAATGGGTCGAAAATTTAGATTTATTACAATATAGTTTATAGCAATGTTAAAATGCTAAGACTATTCATAAAGTATTTAATAAATAAGTTTTGTCAAAATTTTAAAAAATAATAACAATATTGGTATAAAAATATAAATTAATAAATGTACTATTAAGTTATTCCTATAAAAAATATTTAATTGTTGTAAAGTTAGAAAATTATATACCTAGATCTTTGTTTTCAAATATATAAATTTATTACAAATTTTATTCTTACTAATTTATTGTTATTTTATTTACAATTATTGAAAAAATTAAACAAATGTATAATAGAACAATACAAATTTTTTTTAATATTTAAAATAATTATTTAATATAGAGTAGAAAATAAATAAGAAATAATCTGGTAAGTTTTAAAATAAATTAAAACATACAGTGTTTGTAAATAAATAAAATGAAAAAAACCAGTCGGGTAAAATTGTGGTTGGCAATTAAAGCTTGGGGTGAAAAATGTAGAATTTTTAAACGACGTAATTGATCAACTAAATCAATTGATTTTTTAGAAATTTTTGTTTAGATTTGAAAAAGTGTTTATTATTGATCTA
>JAQFXP010001113.1:0-21596 GCA_034693685.1 Belba bartosi
ATTGGAATCAATGCTCGAATTAGCGCCAAATGTTTGCTTGTGTTTAGCCATATGTTTGGTTCACAAATAATATGACACAAAAACTAATTAAATTAAATAATACGTATTTTTCGATCAGTGTTTCACAATTTTACGACACTTTCACTTTTAATTATAAAAATAATTAATTTAATTTGATTCACAATTTAGGCACAAATTTGTTTATCATTTTGTATTCAAAACTAAAAAACAACAAAAAAACATAACTTAAATGTTGACGCAATAGCCGAATGTGAAAACAGGTTTTTATTAAACTGAACAGGTCACAATCACAAAGTTGAGCATAGGCTGTTACAGGCTGAACAGGCTGTACAATGTCGCTGTACATATTGGCTTGGTTGACTGTTGCACTTTTTTCTCTCTCTCACTAACTTTTAACGTAAATAGCATTGTTTTGGCGCTAAAATCGATTTACGATTAGAACTGTTTGGCTAAAAGTTGTGATAAGTCAACAGTTTTTTATTTAGAAGTCGTGATAACTTTTCACATTCATCTAAGTACTTATATATTTTTTATATACAAAACTGCTTATACGCTAACCTTGGCAATACTCAGGTATGTAATTTTAACATCATATTATTTACCAGCACAAATTATTGTAATTTTCGTTAATGATCTAAGTGGTTTGATTTGTAAAAACAAATAATAAAAATTTTATCTCGTTAAAACGATTAACATTTATTGACATTTATTTTTTAAATATTTAACTTGATCAAATTAAAAATAATTAAATGTTTCGATTAATTGATTTGAGTGTATGTTAATTAGGAATAAGATTTAAGAATATTATAAATCAAACTAGGTTAAAACATGATTAGGGCTAAAAATTTAATTTTCAAAATTAAACTAAATATTTTCGTTAAGTTTGAATACAATTAACAATTATTACTAATTGATCTGATTTCAAATCGAGTGTTTGTTTTACTTTATAATTGCTATTCTTAACATTTATTCTTTTATAACTTTGCTTGGTTAACATTTCTATTTATAAATTAGGATTAAATTGTATTTTTAGAAATTATTTTTAGTTCAAAAATCAAATTGATTTTGCTTAAACATAAAAAACATATTGATAGAAATGAAAATTTGTACATGGAAAATATTAAAAACTTAAATTTAAATGCGAAAGTTTTTTGTAATTTTTAAATATAAACTTTATCTCTTTTGACCTTTAATTTGAAAACATTATATAATTAAAAAAAACAATAAAAACGGTAAACATTATCATAAAAACTAATAAATCTCTTTTACAATTGAATCTGTGTTTCATTTTTGCATTAAAGCCTAAATTATATATTTTTTACGATTTTTTAATCTTTTTAAAGAAAAGCTATAAAATGATTGATTGTTAGAATTGAAAAAAAGTATTAATTAGAAATTTTTTAGCAATAGGATTAAAAACAACTTTAATCACATAATGGAAGTTCATATCTAATCTTAAAATAAAAATTTATTTTTGTTTTATATTTTTACTGAACGCATGTTTAGTAAGTTTTAGAAATTTTTTTTAATTTGTTTAAAGTTGTGAAACATTCATCAAAACGATTGATGTGAATATTGATAACTAATACAATAAAATAAAATTTAATTATTTAAAAAGTAATTTCAACAAAAAAAATTGCTCTCAAATAAACTTTTTTGAAAATTAAAGTTATGTTATCTCTTGAATAAAAAAAATTTATTTAAAATTTAATCAAACTTTAATGTAATCAAAGGTCAAATAATGGCATTTCATGTGTGTCTGATTGCATCAAAATATTGTTTTTTCAAATTAACTCATTTGACATCAAAATGTATCAATGGGTTTATGAACTGAAAAGTTTTATTATGTGCAGCAATTACTTCGAATTAAAAGATGATCAAGATAGTATCAAATTTGAATATCTATTGAATATTTTTAGTTAAAACTCTGTCAATCGAATTTATCTAGTTATTTATTAGTGAGATGTCAAACTTTAAAATTTAATGGTAAAAAAATATTGGGATAATTTAAATATATTAATTTATTTTATCTAGCTTGATCATTGCATAATTAAAACTGGTATTAACCACAAAATTTCGTCTGTTATTACGTGTTTGTTAGTTAATGTGTAAAACAAAAAGTTTATGAATAATAAAATTTTTATATTTATTTGACAATAGCTTTAATAAATGAATTGAGCCATAAATGGAGAGAATTATATTGCCAACTTTTGCAAAAGATTTGCATTTAAATGATTTAATAATTTGTTAAATTGCACAAAGAATGAGCTTGCACTAAATTGCGTGCTTATTATGAAGAAGAGCTTAAAATAATTGTTTTTCGTTAAATAGCTGTAAAATGTGTGTGTTTTCAAAGATTAAATTCTTATAATATATTGTTCTTTAATACAGTTAATGGATATAAAAGTTCTTTTGCTTATAAAACGGCACACAATGTGTCGTTTGATTAAAGTTTTTGTCCAAAAGTCACAATTAAATTTGAATTTAAATTTCTAATCAAAATTTATTCAAGCAAGCCAATTAATTAACAAGAATAGTTTGAACTAGAAATTTTACACTTGAACAAAATTGTTTATTCGGTTGTTGTTATACAATTGACAAAAACAATTTTTTAATTTGATGTTTTTTGGCAATGTAGTTTTGGTTTATTTTGACAAAATTTAATCAAGTGTTAAAAATTAGCGTTTGTGTCAAATATCTAGAATTTTTACTAATTGACTGTTTTGTTAAATTATTGTCGAATTATATTTATTTTTAAACAAATTATTTCATCTCAAACTTGTGTTTTAATGTTAAAATTTGTTTACTAATAAAAATAAATAAATTTTATTGTTATTTTTCAACCAAAAAATGATGCATTTTATGCAATAATTGATTAAAATCTATTTGGATCAGATAATATTTTGATTTGAAATTAGATTCGGAAAATTTTATCGTTAAAAATTTAATGCTTAAAAATTATATATAATTAAAATTTTCATCTTTTTTTCACCACAACTAAATTGAGTTAAACTTATTATGTTTTAGATAATATTTTTCACTTAAATATTATTATATAAAAAAATTAAAATATATAGTTATATATCTAGGACACATTTTAATAAAAACAAAATATAAAATATTAAAAATAGTTTTAAAATAAATTAAAAAATGAAAAATTTTAAAAGAAAAGAAAAATTAAGTGTGTTGAAGGTTTTTGCGATAAAAATAATTTATACAATAAAAATATAATGCATTAGATTTTTAAAAACCAATAAGCTATTTTAAAATAACTCGAATGATTTTAAGATTTATACAAGTACGTTTACTAAGATGGATGAGTACTTAATATACAGTACATTTAAAAAAGTTTATTTTAAACACAACAACAGACTTCATGTCTACATAAGTAACTACAACTGAAAACTTAAATAAATATTTTCGAAAGTTTTGCTATAAATCTTGTTTTGGAATATATTAGCAATAAATTTAATTTCAGTTTTCCTCTAAAACTCTTTATTTTTATCGTTTGTTTTAAAATAAAATTATAGTTAAAATTATACACAAATAAAATCCGTATTATTTTACACCGAAAACAGTATTTTTTAAAAATAATCTATTCATTCAATGCTCACTACAAGTGCTTCAGAGAAATGTATTTACAGTATAAATAAAAATATAATTTAAATTGTAATACAAGAGTATTGTAGAGTCGATGAACTTATTTAAGTTTCAAAGAAAAACATGAGATTATATGTAAAAACTTATCAAAAATAATGATACATTTCGTGACAGCTAAATAATCGAAACAAGGCAAAAAACAAAAATAAATATTCGGAAAAAAATATCCTAATTAATGGCAAAAATAAATCTCAAAATAAAACCTTATTTAACACCGAAATACCATTTGATAGAAGAAATAAAACAAAATTTCCATAAAAACTGCTGTTTAACTAAATATTTGACGACAATTACGAACGACTAGCACTCGTACCGTTCGCACAGACACAACATGCCAGCTCTTAACTAGCCTTGACTTTGAGACAAACCTGACATCAGAATTAATAACAACTAAAAAACTAAACATTTTTGACGTTTTCGGCGACTCTGAGAATAAAAACCTGATTTTTGCTCATTTGGTTGCAAAGGGCGAGGAATGGGATAAACGCGAGGAAAGAGAAGAGTCTTTATATTTCTTACTAAATGCCAAAGGCGTTACTCTTCTCTCTCTCTCTCTCTCTCCCTCTCTCCTGCTCCCTCCCTCCCTCTCCTAAACCAGTAAGAGAGTGAATAACATCGACCAAATGGTGGCTCAAATTCTTGTTTATCAGGGTTTAAGTTCACACATGTTTTGATACAAAAATAAAATATAACCAAAAATATATCAAAAAAGTATTGAATCTTAGGATAGAGAGTGTGTTCTCTACAACCATTCGAGTGAATAGACACCGATTCGAGATATAGTGACTAATGTATTCAAGATAAAACTACACAGATGCTATTTTGGCATTTTCACTTCAAACAGACTATACATTGATTTTTTAGAGAATTTCTTATTTATTTCGAATTTACTTTGAAAACAGATTTGCTCTTATTCTCTGTTTTTTTATTTTGTTTTTGAATTTGTTTTTGTGTTTTGTTTTTAGTTTTGAATTTTTTGTTTTTAAAACTGTGTGCAAACAGACAGTGTTTATAATAAATATTGAAACGAGAAGTACATAAAAAAGTTTGTTTTTAGTGAGAAGTGATTTCAAAAATCTCAGAGCGAGTAGTTGTTGCTTATAGTCTGACTGTCAATAGTCTTAATTGAGTTTTGTCTCTATTTTGTTCGTTAATACAATAGTTAGTTTGTGATCATCATTAAGATGTCAATAGCGATAGCAAAGCTAATAGCAATCGTTTGGCCGTTACTAATATCGCCATCAGTTCGATGTAGTACTAGTGCCGGGCCTTCAGATCCCGAATCGATAGTGGATTTAAGTCATTCGCTCAATAGTGGAACACTTCACTGGGTGGAGGCCAGGGATTTTGAGCTCAGAGTCACCCACAATGGAACCATAAGGATTGGCGATTATAGTTTTTGGTGAATATGTTTTTTTGTCACTTTTTACTCCTGATATGTAAATGAATTTGTTTTTAGCAAAACTTCATCACTTCATGTCGTTATGATTTATTCAAAATTTTTTGTTCGCACACTATATACACATTTGTGTTTTGATTTGTATTGTTAGGAAATATGATTTTCTATCTCTTTTTTTTTATTATATCAAATCTTATATATTTTGTATTTTATTTTATGCTAAATATTATGTAAAATAATTTTTTATCTTTTATGGATTTTTTTGTGGATTTTTGCTGTCCTTTTCGACGATAAGAAGAATTTTGAAATTCAAAACAAATTGACAGATATTTGTCGACGATATACTCTCTTTTTCCTTAAATGACATACATTTTAATTTCAAAAATTTCTGATATCTTGTAGTCTTTCATCGATTCAAACAACAATTTTTTTTAAACAAGACACTAATATAATATTTGATTCAAAATCACATAAATATTTGAAATATGTTTTTTAATAACAACGCAATTGAAGCTAGTCAACTTTCAAATGCCAAATATAATTACTGTACATATTTCACAAATAAAAAATGTTTTTTGTTCAATATTTTTATCACATTCTTTGCAAATTAGAGATATCAAAAAGAATATAAATCAGAAATCAATACAAATGCTCAAGGTTATATAATAGAGATGAGTTTTGTCATTAAATTATAAAAATAGATTTGTTAATTTACTGAAGACACTATTAACTATTAGCTTTTCAATGACAAATACATTTTACTTTTATATTCTTAATTATTAAACTTGAATTTAGTTAATTAAATATATATACTATCATCAAAATGCAATTTTAAAATTATTCTTAATTAGTTTGAATAAAAATGCAAAATAAATCTTTAAAACTAAACAATTATTATACAATTAAGGGTTCAATCAGATGAAGTGCACATGGCCTCACATACCGGCACTCATTTGGGTCAGTAATCCAAACAAACTAATTTTTGCTCTAATTAAATAATTTTTAAAATATTAATTTTAATAATCCATTTATACGTTTATTAATAAAACTGGATAAATTTAAATAAATGATTGCAAATTAGATTCACCATGCCACTTCGCACGGGGCAAATGGTCAGTAGCCGACATACCACTAAAAAACTTTATAAACCGACCGACGGCTGTCATCGATGTTGTTGAGCAGTCAATAGCCACTCGAGACTACGAACTATCCGTAGAAGATGTGCAACAATGGGAGGCCCAGAACGGAGAGATACCGGATGGGGCCGTCATATTAGTCCGGACCGGTTGGGCTCGGTTTTGGCCCAAGAAATTAGAATATTTTGGCACTGACACTAAAGATCTGGCGCTATTGCACTTTCCTGGCATACACCCGGCCGCTGCCGAATGGCTGGTTGAGCACCGGAACATTGTAGGCATTGGTATAGACGGGCCGAGTATTGACAACGGACAGAGTGCTCATAAGAAGTCTCATCAGACATTTGCCGCTAAAAACATTTATTTGTTGGAAAATATTGCCCAAACTATACATAAATTACCCCCAATTGGCGCCAAATTAACACTTTTGCCATTGAAAATAGAAGGGGCCAGCGGTACCCCCATCACTCTAATTGCCATGCTCAATTCAGAGCCGGAAGTATCGGCTAAATCTAGACTCACTTCTTTGCCATTGCTTATAATCTCATCACTAATGGTGTCATTTATAAAGTTTAAAAATATTTTGGCTTAAATTGACGCTATTTTTATAAAAATTATTGTAAATATATTAAACTTTGACCGTTTTCCAAGAGCTTTAAATCTGTGTAATTTTATGTTGCTTATAACAAGTTAATTTCAATTAATTCTTTAAATAATTTGTGTATTTTTCTCAAATTTTTTTTTAAATTTTAGTTTTTCTCACGATTTTTGAAATTTAAGTTTATATTTATTTTTTATTTAAATCAAAACATTCTAAAAGTTATAAAATAAAATTTAAAAAAAATAATTCAAAACATTAAAATAGCTTTTTTAAACATTATTGCAAAATATCTAGAGTTTTAAACACTTTTTCACGCATTTAATTAGAGTTTCAAATCTAGTTATGATTTTCATCTAATTTAATGTCAATGCAAATGTCGTTTTGAAAATTAAATAAAAGCATTTGCAGAGCGAATGAGTGCATAAATTAAAAATTTTCAAATTTAATCTCTAAATAAGACTTGCATTAAATTTTTGGTACATTAGAGTTGGTTTGAAATTTTGATTTAGAGACTGAATAATCGATAATATTTTGAAATATTGAGATAACATCGTAAAAGTCACTCGAATTTAGCCAAAAATAATAGCAAATAAATAATTGCAAAATAAGCAATATTTTTAACAAGAACCTTTATTTATCAAAATTAATGACACACTTAAAATCATATATCTCTAAAAATAACCTTTCATACATTTGTCTCTTCAAAAAAGACAATAAGTTTTTTTTTGGTGATGTTATCAGAAATAAAAGCAAATGTTTGTCGAAATTGCGTGTCATTTGTGCTTAATATCGAAATCTATGCTTTAATTTCTAATCCTTTATCAAACAGAGAGACACACATCGAGTCTCCGATAAAATGCTAATACCTTTCGAACACATATTCTGTTATTTCAAATGAGTTAAAATACAAATGAGTTTAGAAATCATTAGCTAATATAAACCCCTTTTTAGTTACCCTTAATTGAACAATTTGGTTTATTCTAGTATAAATTTACTCAGCACTTTTGACAAAAAAGACAATATATTTCTATATATCTATCGTTTTAATTAAATTCAAATTATATCTCAAATTAAATGACTGCTAATTAAAATTTGTATCAATGGTTTAGTTGACTAATTTATAAATTTTTTTACTAATATGTTCTTTAAAACTGTATATATTAGTCTAAAGATTTAAATATTTAACCAGCAGATTTAATAAATAACATACCATACACAGTCAATTCCATTTATAAAGAATCCGTCTAGAACAAACATGCCAACCTTAAAACATGCAATAGAAAAATATAATAATAAATAAATTTTTCTAGATTTAAAAATATTTTTGTATCAAAATGTTTACCATTTTATTAAATAATGTAAAACTTATTATGATTTACAGAAAACCTAATTCAAAAAATTTTGCTATATAATTAAATTATAAATAGATTAACCTGTATATTTTATATTTAACTTCATATTTTTAACTTTTATAAGGTATGAAATAATTGCTATATTTAATTTTAAGTACAGGAAAAACATAAAAAATTAAATTTAAGCTTTGATAAAAAATTAATTAAACTCACATTTTAACTTAAAAATCAGTAAAATTGAATAAAATTACTCAAACTTATAATCATTTTTATCTAATTTTTATTCTAAACTTCTGTTTTGATCAAAATATTTGTTATAAACACAAGTTTAACTATATAATTTTAAAAATTATTTTTGAGTTTAGAGTTAGTTTAAAATTCAAACTGATTAGCAAAAGTATAGAGATTAATCTATCTTTAAAAATCAACTTGTTTTTTTATTAATAGCAAAATTTCTGTCGCTTTTTGAATTACAGCTTCTGTATAGTATTACTTTTAAAATGTTTGGCTAATAAATTGCTGCAAATATTTAATAGATAGTAATCAATAACTAAATTTATAACTTAAATTGCTAGAAATTTTAGATTTCAAACATAACTTTAAAAAAGATTAAAATGTTTATAACAGAAATTGTTGATTAATTCAAAACTTAAGTTTAAAAAATATCAAATAAACATTTAAAAAAAGTTCTTCATTTATGTAATTTTTTTATGTTTATTACAAAGCATAATGTTTAGAGTCTACACAAAAAATTAAACAAAGTTTAAAACTGTCATTGCCAATCTTTTATTTAATAACGAAGGATTTAAATTACATTTAGTTATATTAAAAAAGAATAAGACTCTGATTTTATTTTACAACTAAAACACATTTAAAATTGTGTTTAGAATATAAGTTATAATATTTTTAAAATTGTATAAAATCCCGGGTATAACAAACGGATTCTTTTAAACTTAACTTAACTTAGTTATAATCGGGTTAGACTGTAACAAGATTTGCATAAAATATTAGCACAAATCTAGTATCGGATTATTTGGTTGTCATTCAAATGTTTTAGATATAGAATAACTATTCAAAAGTAAATAGAAAGTAGTGCTTAAATCACGTCAAATGCAATCAAATGCAATGACTCTTCCAATTAATAGCGAGACTGAAGAGTGAGTAAAAAGTGGCGGAAATTCAATCTCAAAAAAGTGTGTTTCAAAACGAAATGATTAATTTTAGCCAAAATTCTTTGTCCGAACTTATTAATAGCCTTTATTACGACTCTATTCGCAATCATTGATGTGTTTACATAAGCTGTTACAACAACTCTTGCTATCGGTTTCGATGTCTTGCCTGGCCTTACATTTTCGGTACTCATGTGTTCTCTCATTGACTCAAATCCTAATTTCGTTTCTCTCGTTCTTATTGTCTGTCTTTTCATTTCGGCTGCAATTGATTTGTTTCGAATCATTGAACCTATTATTGTATTCTTGTTATACAAAAATAGATGGATTGCTGGGACGCACAGCACTCCTCTCTCTCTCTCTCTCTCTCTCTCTCTCTCCTGCTCTCTCTCTCCCCCTCTCTCTCCTGCTCTCTCCTCTCCGTTCTTCCTCTCGTCCCTCCCTCTCTGCTTACTTTCTCTCTTCATCTCTCCCTCTCCTCCATATCCTCATATTTAAGTGTTGTGTTTGTGCTATCTGTATCTGTCCCTCTCCAGTGCCCAATGTCGTTGTGTAATAGACAGTGTATTTGTAGTAAAGTATGTCTTACATTACAAACTAGTATTCGGAGGAATGGAAGGGCCAGTCGTCTGACCCAAAGTGCTGATATGATCTGATCCGATCTCATACACCGAATCAATGGGCTATAGTCTGGCAGAAAAGGGCAATATTTCACGTAATTGCCAACAATTATTGGTTGAGCACTAATAGCAAAGAGCAAACTTAAGGCCGAGTCGTGTGTCGTCTCCATCTCCACTCTCTCTTTCTCTCTCTCTCTCTCCTCATCAAACATCAAATCCCATCGACTCTACGCTTCTATAGATACTCAGAGATTGACTTTCATTGCAGGCATTTTCCACAAAATTTTATTACTTTTTATGTCTCATAAAATATAGCAAACATAGCATAAACTGAAAAACTTTTACTTCACTCTTGGCTTTCCGTATACTTTGTTTGTGTTGTTGTTCTCTAATATACACATAAACTATAACCGATTTATTAGTGTTGACTCAAATTAATTTATTAATAAATATCGAATTTTACTGTAGAAAAGTGGGCCTAATATTAGAACTGTTTTTGACATCAGATACACAACTCTTGAAATGTCAGTTGATATGACATTAGAGCTAATGCAGCTAAAGATGTCCTCTTTTTGCTCTTTTTTGCAATAATAAACTAAAATTATTTTTTACAAAATAGTTCACAATTTATATAAAATAATATTAAATATAAATCATTTATTTTGAAATAAATTCTTAAAATAGTTTATTATATTTTTGCCAAAAATAAAAAATAATTAATAAAGTTGAGAAAAATATTGTTTTAGAACAAATAGATTTTTATAACTAAATTGTCAATAATTTCTTTAAAAATTGAATAAGAAATTAGTTCTTGAAATTAAGTTTTGGCAAAATCCGAAATAATTTTTACAATTTTCAGTCGCGAAATAAATATTAGAAAATATTAAATCCAATATAAGTTACAATATCTGACAATTTGAGCGCTGACTTGAATGCAAAATATTTGAAACTAAAAAATGTGATCAAATAAATTATGGACCGAATTGTACAGTTTGGGTTGCACAGGCTAACAACACAGGTCTAACAGCTCAGTCATACAATTCCTCGGAGACGTTAGGATTACCGATAGAAATACAAAATTTTATCTAATATTAGATGAAATGCGAGAACCGTTTTTGAGAGACACCACACGAATTACGATTGGATTTTAAAATTAATTTCATTGAAAACTCTTTCAAACCCTAAAGTTTTGCAAATGTTTTGCCAGTTTTTGTTTCACTTTTTAATGTTGTCCTTAATTCAAAATAATTTAATAAAATAATTCTCTTTTTAACATGTTAAAGTAAATTTTAATGATTTAATTTAAAAAATTAAAATTTAATTGCTAAATTTAAAACATTATGTAAATTCCAATTATATTTTTTAAAATAGAAAATTTTATATTTAATAAATTTTTTAAACTTAAAATTTATAAATTATAATATACATAAAATTCTAATTATTATAGATTTTAGCAAATGTAAAAAATAATTATTTAAAGCAATTAATTGATAAAATGTTTATTTTATGATAAAACTAAGAGTTTCCTAGAAAATAATAAAATCTCTAAAAAATAAAATATAAAAATATAATTCAAAGCAATTTTCGAGTCAACACAAAGAATTTTTATGGTCTTTATCTGCTCTTAATATTCTCTGCCATAAAATTCACGGAAAAAGAGAAATTCAAAGAATTTTTATCTTCACAACTCATAAACAAAGAATAGCTGAAGTGACGGAATATTTAGTTATATATAAAACATAAATATTAGAGAAATTTTTTCAAATAAAGATTTATTTCGACTTCGGGTTTAAAATTAAAACTTAACACAAAAGTGAAGGCTTAGTGTCTTATAAAAAAGATAATATTTTAGTTGAGTCGTAAGTATTTGTTATAGTTTGGATGCAATTACTCCAAAAACTTTTGACATTATCTTTTTGATAATAGAAAGACAAATTTAACAAAGTAAAAATTAATTCTAAAAAATAAGTTGTTGTTTTCAATTATGTACTTATTAAGAAAGATTTTAATATATTGTTAACTTACATGCTAAATTATTTTATAAAATAAAACCAGCATTTGTTAATTATTTTTCAGTACTTACTAAATTTAATATAAGTAAATAATTAATATTTAAACAATGACTTTTTTTTGGCGTTTCTTATAAATTGCTGTAAATGTCACAAGCTTATCTATTTCATAACAATTTTGTGCGTTTTATAAATATTTAACTGTATTTACAGTTTTATATATTTTGTATTACAATATAAAATAAATAACAAATATTTTTTGTAATCCTTTCCCAGAATCCAGAGTTGATAACAATAAACAGCGAACGGAAAGGAAACTGATTTTAAAGCATATTATGGATAAAGATTTTATCGAATTTATATGGAATAGGAAAAAACCAACAAGAATAAAACTGGCGGTTTCCACTAAGCTATCATATTGAATATGTTGGAAAACATGATGGGGAAACCGTATCAAAATAATACCAATATCATCTAAACTTTAGAGCCATGTTTGTGTTTACGGATTAATCCATACATTCTATTTAAATCATATAGAATATTTTTGAATAATTTCCATTTACAATCATAATTCTAAAAATATATGTACAGTATTTTATCTTAAATTTTAATCTAATCCTCATTTTATTCCTAAAGCGAACAAACCATAAGAAAATTACCGGAAAAGCGGTTGAAAAGTGAGTGAAAGGCAAAAACTGATGGAAAATAAAAATAACAAAAAAATGTATTGAAAGGAACAAAATGATAACACATTTGGTGGTCGAGACTGTGATTTACAGAAGAAGTGGGAAAAAGCAATGCATACGAAGCGCCAGAATCTATGGATTTCATATGAAATATGTTTGGAAAAGGAATGGAAAAAAGTGGAGAAAAAATGATCGGAAAAAGCGATGCATTTCTGTGCGAAAAGACATCAATCACTCGAATCTGAATGAAAACATCATTGAAGTGAAGAGAGTGGGAGTGGGCGGCCATCAGACCGGAGGACAGTTAGACCATTGATATCCAGTTGAGTGAAACAATTGGCAATGAATGTCAATCATAGTTTGCTGAGAATATTCATGTATTTAAAAAATCAATTCTTATAATTGAAGAACTTTTTGCTAAATAAGTTTCAATATATTATTCGAGAATCTAATTATCAAAATGTGAGCCCAATATGCAAACAATTGATGAAAAATTATATTTTGAAACTATATATTGAATCAATATTTTGTATATAATATAAAAGAATATATCAATGAAAGCAAACAAACACTACTCAATCAAATATATTGTGTATATTGTGCACAATATTTGAGTAATGGTTAGATTATATTCTATTTGATATATATAAGAAGAAGACTTTATAGGTTTATACTTATTATTATATTGTAGTTATGTTTTTATATTGCAAATCCCAAATCTCTTGGATATTCTTCCAATACTGTATATCTCGTAAAAAGATTGTCGTCTTTGATGAGAGCGTTGTTTGGATTAGTGGCGAATCATTTCCAGAAAAACAAAACAAAAATAAAAGCAAAGCATTAACTCATATATCATATTATCTCAAAAATATTTTTGATTCAATATTGCATTTATTTCTATTGATTTGATAACATAGAGAACACTGTTTCAACTTTATGTTTGTATTAATTCTATTGGGGGTTTAAGACATTTCCGAGACTTAACAAGAACATATTTAGCCATTAAATTGAAAGAGACTACTGTCGATGTGTGAGACATATCAACTGTTTCTATTTTATTCTTAAATTTAAATTAAAAACTATAAGTTTTATAGCATGCAAAAATTTGTTTTTAAACTTATTAATATTTAATATTAGCTGCTGATTGATAACTTATTTAATGAGCCAGAATAAATTATTAAAAATTTTTAATTTATTCAAATAATTTAAACTCAACAAATTTTTAAACAACTGTAAACATTTTTGAATTTATTGTTAATTATTATATTCTTTAAACAAATTTTGTTTTTGTATTTTTTTAAACAATGTAGCTTGTTTAATTTTTAATATATAATATTTAAAGATTAAAATTTTTTTAGTAAAATTTTTTCATAATTTTCTACTTTAATATTAGTATTTTGTTAACATCTTAGTTTTGTTTTTATTTTTACACGTTGACATATTTTACTAAATTCAGCTAAACTTTAATGTTTAGAGTTTTATAATACAGTAAAAATTTCAGATTATCTCAGAATATAAAAAAATTTGTTTTTTAACAATAGAATAATTTATAGCAAATACTAAAAACGTGTGACAATTATTTAAAATATATCGTAAAATCTAACATTTGTGTGAATATTTTATTTCATATCAAATGACAAAGAGTAATTTTTAGATTTTTATATATAATAAAGGTTACCAAAGAAATGGGCTAGTTCATATTTGATTTTATTTATGATTGTTTGTTTGTTGTTGATAAATTTGTATTTGTTTATATTTATCTTATTTTTATATCTGAAATGATGTCTATCTTTTAGTTAATAAAATAGAAAATCTTATAAAAAGTTTTTCGAAGTCGTAAATCATAAGCCGTTTGACTATTTCGGCGAAAACTGATATTTTCGAACCAATCCATTCAAACGAAAATTGGCTGAAAAAGAAAGAAATTATTTATTTTTAATGTTCATTAGACTTCTTATATTTCATTCCATTTAACTTTTCTCAACATTTTTTTACTCTTCGCTCTTTTTTTTGATAATTTATTATTGAAGTTTCAGATCAGATGGCAGTGAAGGATAAATAATGAGTTTCAGGAGTTCTACGACTGATGTACTGAACATTAGTACCAACTCTACAGTCACTTCATTATAACTTATCTCTCAAATAGTTAATTGTAGATAATTCTTGATTTCTATATCAAAATCAATTTTCTATTTATAGATTTGCTAAGTTTAGGCATACAGTTAATGGCATTAAATTAATTTTGTAAAATTAATATATCAAGCTAACTTAAAAATAAAAATAAAATTAATATTCCAAAAATTAAAATATAAGATTAAAATTGCTAAGAAAATATTATTTTTATTATTAAACTTCAATGTCATTTTTAAAAATTAAATTTATAAATATTAGTTTTAATAAATAGTTTTTAATTTAATATTTGTTTAGCAGAGCATATTTTAAACGAGATTGTTTAATCAAAGATAAAATTAAAAACATAAAAATTAAATTTAAAATAATAAGAGTTTGAATAAATCACTTTCAAAACATTTCGTGTTTCTGTAACGCATTTAAAAATAAATCTATAGAATACTTAAGATTACAAAATAAAAATTTCATTCAATTTTATGTTGAATTTGAATTTGTATTTCATTTATTGAGTTATTTTGGTGATACCGAAGCGGAATAATATTTTAACAATTGTTTTATTGTACTTTCGCACAGAAATAGCGGCAAATCTGGTGCACAAATGGCTTAGAGATTGAGACAATTTACAGCACAAGTCTCTATTGAATAATACAGAAGTAATTTTGCAACAAAATATATAACAAAAAGATATGCATTTATATATATTCAGTGTATAAGTAATAGCGAAAAAATCCTTAAAAACACTATTTATTGTTTACAATCAATATCTCTCGGGATATATATTTTTGAATCAATGCAAACAAACTTTTGAATAGCTTTCGCAGCAAAAGAATGGCTAAAAATGTAT
This sequence comes from Belba bartosi, assembly GCA_034693685.1. Lineage (NCBI taxonomy): Eukaryota > Metazoa > Arthropoda > Arachnida > Sarcoptiformes > Damaeidae > Belba > Belba bartosi. Next base: position 15,628 of record JAQFXP010001113.1, read on the forward strand.
ATTTATTTTCTCTCCTCATAAAACTAATGCCTAAATATCCGCAAAAATTATTTGAAAATATTGTTCGATATTTATTGCACTCAAAAGATGCATCAAATCGAACGCAAAATATATCGCATAATCTTAACGATCAAGGCACAATTTAATGTGTTATTTATTATTTTATTCTCAATATAAGAAAAATGTCTTGATATCTAGTATTGACAAAAGTCAAGCTAAAAATAACAAATGATTTTGTTTGTTTAGATAACAAATATATTTTTTAGTTGACCATTATAAACTAGCATTGATAATTATATATTTTAAAATTTAAATAAATTTGTAGAATGTATTAATCTTAATAATTTATTTGTTATTTTTTTAAAATTATATTGTTTAAAATTTTGATTTAGATAAGATTGTTTTAAAAGTTTATTATATAATATAAAATAAAATAATAAATTGTGGTTTAATTTAATTTGAAAATATATTAATAATTTCTAGTGAACTGAATTTCTAATAAAATTTTGCATGTTTATTAAATGTCAAAAATTGAATTATAATTTTTAGTTTTAATTTTTTTAGCATAAAATTGTAATTTTATTTTTTTTTTACTTTTTGAGATGAATGGAATTTTGCGATAAAACAATTGAATATTATTTTTGCATTTAAATAGACATAAAAACTATTGATTAAAACATTAATCTTTTAGAAAATTTTCTGTTTTTGAAAGCAATTTCTGGTTCATTAATGACTTCAGATTCGGAGAATAAGAAAAATAAAAATTTGTATTAAATATTAAAACAAAATATATATTAATCATTAAAAATACTTTACATAATATAAAAATAATAAATTTAATGTTTTAAATAAAATAAATCCTTTAAGACTAACAATTAGAATACTTTTCTTGCTTAAGGAGCTAAGAAAATTTATTACTATTGTTAAAACAGTTGTAAAACATAAGTAAAGAATATTTAATCTGATTAAAATTTATGTAAGTATTGTGATTGCAATTTTTATGATAGATTGACATAATTAAAAAATATTTTGAAAATAAAAAAAATTAACTTAGCAATTTTTAGTAAAATAACAAGCATTTTACGGCTAATTTATATGCTAATTCACATTACGATTAAATTAATAAAAATTGTTTAATAAATAAACTATAAAATAATTGTGATTTAACTCAAAATGTACTAGTTTTATTTAATTTTAATTATTTTACCAATTACTACTATAAAAACTACAATTATATTTTAATTTACATTGAAATTACAACTAGAAACTCTTCTTAACACTCCCATTAGTGGCTATTTACATATATATATTTTACTTTTTAAAACTGTTTTAACATTAGTAATAAAATTTCTTAACTCCGTGAGCAAGAAAAGTATTCTAATTGTAAGCAGAAAAAGTGGCTCTGTCTAGTCTAGTGTTAGCTATCACATCTCGAGCTAGACTCGGCTGAACTCAATTAAATATTAAAAATGTTGTTTTTTAATATTTTAAAATGTTATTTTTAGTATAAACTAACATTTTAAAATATTAAAATTTCTTAAACAAATTAATTAAATTCAAAACAAATAAAAATTAGATTTTAAAAATATACTTATTTTTTAATTTAGATTAAATTTTGAAAATAAATTAATAATTATAAAACATTAGTTTGAAATAATGTTTCATTTTTGTTTTATCAATATTATTTCTCAACAAAATAATTTTAACAATATAGTTTTGTTTTTCAAATCAAATACTTAACAAAAATTTCAAATCTCAAGTCTTTGCTAAACAGTCAATAAATATTCCAAACTTTAAAAGTTTGAGTAATTTATGAATTGAGGCTCAAAACTAATGGACATAACTTTTTCTGAGCCAAAACATCGTTAAGATAAGTGTCAGTCGAAATCGATTTATTAAAATTCGGTTTTATGTGATTAATGATTATTTTGCTATCAATTTATCAAAAGAACGAATAGTTTATTAGCTATTCTTCACTCTCTTTAGACTATAATAACTTTTTTGCACTTAATATCAAAAGTCAATTCAGATAAGAAATTGAAATTATATATTATAATTTTGGGTTATTATTGATAATTGTTTAGTTAGATTAAAATTTATTTTATTAAAAATTATTAAGTTAAATAATAACAAAATTAATTTATTAAATTTATTAGATTATTACCATTTAAAATTTTTTAAATTAAAACTAATCCAATTTAATTTTAGAAGATTAGGTATTAGATTAGACTAAATTAAATTTTATTATACTTTAGTCATATAAAAGTTACACAAATTTTTAAAATAAAAATTTATAAAAAGCACAAAGTGTTTATTATATTGAAAAATTTAAAATAAAAAACAAATATTTCAAAAATAATTTAAAATAAAATGTGGAAAATTCATAACAAGTAATACAATTTTGGATATATTTAGTTTAATTTTATTTTAGAAATCAAAACGTTTCTAAAATAAAACACTTAATTCATTTTATTCAGATATTTAAGTTTTGAAATCAAATTCTATGATTTTTTATATAATTTAACCCCATTTTCTTAAATCTCAAAATTCCTAATCCTAAAAATCCTAAAATTTTGTATTACCGGTAATATATGAAAAAATCGCAATATTTTTAAAAATAAAAACATTTGTTATAAATTATATACTATATTTGTGTTAATTAATTAATAAATTTTAGCACAATTAAGATAGTAAACTGTAATTGGTATGCAATGCTAACATTATAAAAGGTAACTTTGAAAGTTTGCCGTAATTATAGTTTGTATTGTTTGCTAATCTTGGAAATTAGTTTACTAAGTTTAGCTAAAGTACTTGCTAATTAAAAAGTATTAATAATATATATTAGTTATACATAACGTACATATAATTTAGTTTATTATTTTTAAATATATAAAAAAAAAGTTAACACTTTTAAAAACCAATTGATTATTTAAGTGTATATTAATTGATATTTTATTTAATTAGAAATTTTGTAAATTTAAAAAATTTATTAGAATTTTCGGGATAAGGATATAAAATTATTATCTTAATTCCAAAATAACAATAAATTTTTGGGATTAGAAATTTTTGAATTAAGTAAAATGGAGCGGCCACATTTTTATAATTTATTTCAATTTATAAATGTTACAACAAATTTAATAATTAAGTCTTGAGATAATGAGTTAAATTGATTTTATATTTTGTTTATATCATGAGTAATTAGAAGTATAAAATATCGTTAATACGAGTTTGAAAAATATTCTAATATTTAATTACTTATTTAAATATTAAAATTTTTAAATGTTTAATCAATAAATATCCAAATGTTATTTAAATGTTAAATATCTATTCTGCAAATCATATCTAAAAATATTTTATTAAAAGTTTCTATAAAAGTATAATTGAATTAATATTTGAATTTTGAACACATTTATCAATGATAGCATAAATTGTCTTTTTTAGGCATTTGTATCGTAAGGTTATCGACAGGAATTGAGTTCAAATGATTGCAAGCGATAAGAGACCAAAATCTTATGGCTGATACAAACCATTAGAACCGAAACATTCGAATAGTTTAAGATTTTCGAGGTTTGCAATTAATTTAAGCGTTTCGTCCGTCAAATCAATTTCTATTCTCAAATCTCTTAACTTTGGAAACACTAATTCAATTCCAATGAAGAATTCTTCACTAATTTGATACAAGAGATACTTCCGGTAAATAAAACGTTAAATGTTTTAGAAATGAAAATTGTTTACAACTTTCGAAAAAGTGTTTGAATTTAAAAAACTTTTTTGACTTTTATTTAAAATCCTATTATAAATCAAATTAATATAAAACTGAAAGCATGTGTTGACGAAGTGGCTGACAAGGAGAGTCACTCAAACGGCTATTGATTCGATCTCTCATTAGGCACATAATATTTGGCCAAAACTATTCGTTTAGTTTTAATTTTCAAACATTTATTCTCTACTATTCGTCAGTCAATACATTCTTTCAATTCTTAACTCTAAGCTCTCATTAAGCGGAGTCTCGACTCAAACGACTCAATTGACTCTATTCTCTAGCATTTTATACAAAACTGTACTAAACGTATAATTAAAAATCAGATTCACTTCAAGTCATTCATCGAAAGAGTATTATTACTTAAATTTCTCATTCGTTTCACTTCTCATTATATACTTTAGTATAACTTATATTCCGTTTTTTCCGATAATATTCTCATTTGCTATCACTTTCTTTAGTCAATATATTATTTCCTTTTAGTCCTTATCTCTGTTCTGAGTCTCTCTCCTCTCCAGTCATCTAATTATATCAAAAATCGTCACAATTTAATCAATTTAGTTAATGCCTGACCTCCCGATCCCCAACTAGTTTTTTGCTGATATAGTCCACTCATTAAATGCCAGATCAGATCAGATATTTGATATCGAGTATGTGCTCTCTCATCAAAATTGAGCACTAGCTCAGGTGCTCGACAGCACCGTTATATTAATAATGCGCAACTATTTTGATGTACAAAGCATTCGAAGTATTTTTTATATTAAATACGAAATTTTTGTGCAGAAAAATGTAAAATTCTTTTACTTTAATAGAAACTAGACGTTCATTCAAATTGTGATTGTTCATTTCTGTTTGCAAACTATTTTCATATTGATTTAAATTTAATTATTAATATTGTAGTTCCAAACTATTTAATATTTAATAAATGTTTGATAATTATTATATAAACAAATGTACAATTAATATAAATACGATTAGAATTAATATAGAAAAATAAAATTTTTATGATCACAGAGCTATGGACAAACTTGGTGATTTTATCCTCACAAGTCAGAAGTTAATTTTTCTGCTCGTTATAATTTTTTATGTACAGCTTTACACAAATTAATGTTTTAAATTTACAATGAAATGTGTATTTAGCACTAAAATGTGTATGTACAATTGAACATTTGAGCATTTAGCATTACAATTTTCATTAATTTTTTATTTATTAATTTTGCTAGCTTAAACTTCAAAATGTTAAGGTTAATTTAATATTTTTATGTTGTAGCCTGAGCTAGGAAATTTGATAAATAAAATATAAAAGAAAATTGTATTCAGTATTGTTATTTCTTAATACAGTCAAACCATTGTTTTTGTGAACCCCTGTTTCTGTGAACATTTTGTTTTTATGAAGTATTTTCTGAAACCAAAAGCCATTTCTATAGGCTATAATGTTAAAAAAGTGTCATTTTTATGAACCTTTGTTTTTATGAAGTATTCGATTTTATGAAGCATTTTAACAAATAATTTGCATTCTTTAAAAAAGTATTGTTTTTATGAACTTTTTTAGACAAACTTTAACAATAATTAATGTTTGTATAAGTCTAGGTTTGAAGTCTAGGCACAATGTTATGCAACTGTTTTTATGAAGTCCTGTTTCTATAAACTTTATGTTTTTATAAAGTATTTTTTAAAACCAAAAATTATTTTATTATAAATTTATATTAATCGTTTTGGTAAACCTTTTTTTTAAAAAATATTTAGTTTTATAAATTATTTTTATCAACTAATTGCATTTAAATCTATTAAAAATACTTTTGTTTTTTACAAACTGTTTTGAGAAATAATTAAAGTTTATATATAATTGAATAGTCATAAAAATTAGTAAAATATAACTGTTTTCACATAAGCATAGCATTTGAGAAATATTTTAGGCAAAACAAATATAATTAATTATTAAAAACTTAAAATATCAAGAATATTTTTAATTTATTACTAATATAAAATAAACTTTATTTTAATCTAAAAGTAAAGTTTTAATTTATTGATAAATTTAATGTTAATAAAAATAATTTTATAATTTATTTAAAAGTTTAATTACTGCATTAATTGCAAAAATATATTTTAAAAATTATAGCTATATATACCTGTACATTCTTATTTTTACTATTTTGTTATTTTAACACAAATAAATCTATAGAGTTCTCTAATGTCTCTTATTGGATAT
>JAQFXP010001114.1:0-21592 GCA_034693685.1 Belba bartosi
TACTGTTTTTGTATGTTTAACAAATGGTATAAAAGTTAACAAACATTTTGATTTCTTATCTTTTGCGTTTCGCTGCTATAAAGTGTTATTTACTTTTTTAAACAATGAAATGTTGCCACATCTGAATATTAATATCATAAATGTAAAATAAAGTTTAAAATTTATATTTTATTTAACATGAATTATATGAATTAAAATTTTGACTACGTGTACAGTAGTAAAAGTTTAGCCAGCTAATACATTAATTTATTCTAAAAGGGAGAAATATAAGTTTATATTTGGTGAGCTTTGATATAAATTTTTTTGAAATATGAGATGCATACAACTCTGCTAATGAGTGATTGCATTTTTTACCTGAAGTAAATTGTACTGTAAGAACATTAAATACTAAATTTAATAAAAATAAGCACAAAAATCAATTTTTATTATAAACCAGTTACATCGAACAAATTTTTTTTGAACTGAAACAAAAACAAAAAGTTAATTATACAGTCGGACAAAGAGTAAAGTGCGAAAAGTTCTTAACTATTCATAGATAAATGCATTCATTCCTAAAAAATTCTTAATCTAACGATAAACTTGATTAAAACTTAATGAATATTAAATATTAGAGTGAAAATAGCTTGATATTTAAATTTACAAAAGTTATAAAATTAAGATATTTTATTTAAGATTACTTAACAAATTGTAATTAAAATCTAGTTAAGAAATTATTTATTTAGAATTGTAATTATATAAAAATTTAATAAATTTAATACAACTTGTTAATTCTTAAAGTTGTCAATTGAAGTTAATTTTATAACTAGCTAGATAATAAATATATTTTATAACAAAAACTTAATATAATTTAACAAATAAAGTATAACCAGAATTTTGGTACAATAATGTCGTCAAAAATTATCAAATTAAAAACAAGGTAAATATTTTTAAAAATTTAAACTGAGCAATTTTTGAAATACATTAAGTATTATAAAATACAAAGCAATAAACTATTATCGTCTATAGCCACCGCCGCCGCCTTTACCCCCGCCATAGCCTATGAAAAAATTATTTAATTAAAATAAATTTTTATAAACAAATTATTTAAAGATATACCTCCGCCTCCTCCACCACCTCCCATTTTGCCATATCCACCGCCACCGCTGCCTCCCCTATAACCGCCACCACCTCCCATCTTTCCATAACCACCACTTCCTCCACCTCCATAACCACCCATTCCTCCGCCTCCTTATAATATCGCGTAAATAATGTAATTTATAAAAGTCTAAGAATATCTATAAAAGTATTGTTAATTAATTACCTCCTTTGCCACCTCTAATCATATATCTACTGCTGTAACCACCTCCACCTTTACCACCACCGCCGCCTCCGCCTCTCATTTTTCCATAGCCACCGCCACCTCCTCCACCGCCATAGCCACCGCCGCCTCCCATTTTTCCATAACCGCCACCGCCTCCACCACCTCCATAGCCGCCACCGCCTCCCATTCCACCTTTAAATCCTCCTCCGCCGCCATATCCACCGCCTCCACCACCACTCATATAATTACCGTTTTTGCCACCTCCGCCATAACCTCCTCCATATCTGCCACCTCCGCCGCCTCCTTTTCCACCGCCACCTCTCATGCCTCCTTTATAACCTCCACCGCCGCCGCCGCCATATTCTCCTCCACCTCCGCCTCCTTTTCCGCCACCACCTCCGCCTCCTTTTCCGCCACCATATCCACCTCCACCTCCGCCATAGCCACCACTTTGTGCCGATTGGATGTGAAGTACAGCGAAGACCAGAACACAAATGCAAACAATTGTAAACTTATTCATTGTTTGGCTGTTATTAGGATTTAATGTTTAGTTAACTTCAATCGAATGACTCTTTCTGTCAGCGATTCTCACTTTTTATATCAAATCAAACACTCGTTAATCGGTTCACAATTCTGACGTCGAGTCTGACATCAAATTCATTAATTAGATAAACAATGAATTTGATCTTGAATTGTGACAATTAATTAATAAACATGTTTATTTTTTTACATCTAGTTGGCAAAGCAAAAAAAAGAAGAGTCTTAAATCTAAGAAATTACTAAAATTGTTTTCTTAATTTTCTAATTCAAAGCAAAAACAGATTGATAAATTTCATTAACACAGTTTTAAATTTTTTAAAAAACATTTCCACATTGATATTATTTAAAGTATATTATTATGAAATGAGAAATTCCACAAAGAAAATTATCCAATAATTCACCTTTATTTTAAAAATTAGCATTTATCTTTCCTTGGTCAGCAAAAAATAATTCGCTTTTGATCTCTCCTTCTCTTACATTTATGAGTTTTATTAATAATAAATTATTACTAAAATTGGAATTTTTTTTCTAAATTGAATTTAAATCCGGTTTAAATTTAGTAATAATTATTTAAAGCATTATTAAATTTTTTTTCTAATTATTACTAAATTTTAATTACATTTTGTAAAAATGTTTTGTTTCTGATACTTTCTGAATTCGTGGTTGAAATGTAACTGGCAGTCCTGGAGATAATATTTAATACTGCAAGAATAGTTTTATAATAATATATTAAAATATAATTAATACAGGCTAAAAATATATTTATTTGTTCTAAATGAAATATTTAAGAAAATATTATTTATGAATTTTTATCATATTTATTTATAATTAGTAATTACTTATGAATAAATTATAATTGTTAAAATTTATTAATAAACTACACTAAATTAGTTTTAAATAATTATCTTTGATGTTGCTTTAAATATTTAAATAATAACTAGTATTTTAAAGTAAATTTATAAGTACTACTAATTAAAAATACCCCGAATGTTATATAAAGAATTGAAACAAAAATAATTTTAAAAATAGAATAAGAGGAAATTTAAAAAATTTGTAAAAATAATATATGATTAATTAGAGATGTAAATATTAATGCGTTTATTAGAAAATTTTCTGAAAAAATTTGCAAAATTTTTAAAAATATATTTATTTAATTATATTCTTGCTATTTTTAAAATAGTGAATTATATTTATTTATGTATGCTTTGGCCAAAATGATGCTTATTGTGTGGTCCGGACTTTTAATCGGTATTTTAATGTATCTTTTCTCTATAAAAGTATTATATTTATTGATTTTTGAAGTTATAATTTATAAATTATCATTCCATGCTATTCAATCATAATTAACAATTAGTAAGTGTAACAGAAATAAAAATAAATGCCCGACTTTAGAAAAATTATTTGTTTGTTTAAATTTGAAGTCAAATTTATTAAATTTGTTAGATCTAGCTACTTATTTTTAAATCCATGTTTACTAATGTGCTTTGCATTGCAATATGCTTTTTAACTGATAGTTGATTTTGAATTTCATTATATATATATATTTAAACTTTTCTATTTAAAAATTAAATAAATCTAAAAAATGAAAAACAAATATATTTTTTATGTAAATTTAAACATAATTATAGATTAATTTATTTTTTAAGTTTGGCAAAATACGCTTGGCAAGCAAAATAATTATTGAATAATTTTAATGATGTTATATACAGTAATTTTAACGATTTAATTATTTCTTCTTGCTATTTTTTCTAATCAACACAAAAATAATTATAAATATAAACAATATATTCATTAGTAATTAAAATATTTTTAAATTGATTGCATAAACAATTTAATTGATAATAAAATCGATAATTTTTTCCACATTAAGAATTACTTGAATTTGCAATTGCTTTCAAAACCGGTTTAATTTAGTTAAAAGTAGAGATGAATAGAGAAGTAATAATTAATAATATTAAAAAATATTATTTTCCGCAATTATACAAATATTTCAAAATAAAAATTTCTTAAACTAGATTTGAATAAAAAATAAACATGTTAATTAATTGATTGTCACAATTCAAGATCAAATTCATTGTTTATCTAATTAACGAATTTGATGTCAGACTCGACGTCAGAATTGTGAACCGATTAACGAGTGTTTGATTTGATATAAAAAGTGAGAATCGCTGACAGAAAGAGTCATTCGATTGAAGTTAACTAAACATTAAATCCTAATAACAGCCAAACAATGAATAAGTTTACAATTGTTTGCATTTGTGTTCTGGTCTTCGCTGTACTTCACATCCAATCAGCACAAAGTGGTGGCTATGGCGGAGGTGGCGGTGGATATGGTGGCGGAAAAGGAGGTGGAGGTGGAGGAGGATATGGTGGCGGAAAAGGAGGTGGAGGTGGAGGAGGATATGGTGGCGGCGGCGGTGGTGGCGGTTATAAAGGAAGCATGGGAGGTGGCGGTGGAAAAGGAGGCGGCGGCGGTGGCGGATATGGAGGGGGTTATGGCGGAGGAGGTGGCAAAAGCGGTAAATATATGAGTGGTGGCGGAGGCGGTGGATATGGCGGCGGAGGAGGATATAAAGGTGGAATGGGAGGCGGTGGCGGCTATGGAGGTGGTGGAGGCGGTGGCGGTTATGGAAAAATGGGAGGCGGCGGTGGCTATGGCGGTGGAGGAGGTGGCGGTGGCTATGGAAAAATGAGAGGCGGAGGCGGCGGTGGTGGTAAAGGTGGAGGTGGTTACAGCAGTAGATATATGATTAGAGGTGGCAAAGGAGGTAATTAATTAACATTACTTTTATAGTTATTCTTAGACTTTTATAAATTACATTATTTATGTGATATTATTAGGAGGCGGAGGAATGGGTGGTGGTTATGGAGGAGGAGGCGGTGGTGGTTATGGAAAGATGGGAGGCGGAGGTGGTGGTGGCGGTTATGGGGGAGGCAGCGGTGGCGGTGGATACGGCAAAATGGGAGGTGGTGGAGGAGGTGGAGGTATATCTTTAAATAATTTGTTTTATGAAAATTTATTTTAATTAAATAATATTTTCAAAGGCTATGGCGGTGGTAAAGGCGGCGGCGGTGTCTATAGACGATAAAAGTTTATTTAGATGTATTCTATAATAATCAATATGTTTTCAAAAATTGCTCAGTTATAATTTTAAAAAATATTTATCTTGATGACATTATTTTAACAAAATTCAGGTTTTATTTTATTCGTTAATTTTTATTAAGTTTTTGTTAAAATTATCATTATTTGACTTATTTGAGTACCGAAATTAATAAAAAACAAATTCAAAAACAAATTGAGTTGTATCATTTTTATTTTAACAATAAAACTCTATTTTATATAATTGCATTTCTAAATAATCTTAATTAATAATTTGTTAAATAATTATAAATAAAATATTTGAACATCGCAGTTTTTATTTTAAATAATAAATTAAAAATAAATTTAATTTTAAAAATGATGTTAAGAATGTAAATTATTACCAAAATTCAGTTTAGTTAAAATTTGAACCGCAAAAAGACACTGTTAATTTAATGCCTCAGATAAATAATGATTCATGGATGAATTAATAGTATTTTTTTAAACATTTTATAGTATTTTATTAAATTTTATAGATTTTTGTTTTTTGTTGTTATTTATAGTCTGACGACCAAAATGAGAGAAAAAAATGAGAGAAAATTTGAAGCTAAGTAATGAACAATTTATTTAGCTTGTTTTTTTAATTTTTTTATCAATGATTTGACATTATCCATATTTAAAATATAAAACAACGCAAGCACAAATTGCAAAATCAAACGCTTTTTGATATATTGCCTGTATACTTTTAAACTTTATATAAAATTTAATATTTAATGTTAAATATAACTAAATTATTAAATTAAAGTGATTGTAATTATTAATGTGCAACCAATTTAAATTGTTATCTATTTCTTAATTATTATGCAAACTTATATTAAAATTTATATTTATAAAAAAATTATTCGCACAAGTTTAATAAGTTTTATTAATTAAAAATAATTTTTTATCTAATTCAAAAAAGGAGTTTTAACCATATTTTTCCGGCGGGATTAATTAATCTATTATTATAGATCTCATCAAAAGACACCTTTTTGCCATTGGAACCATATTTTTTAAAAATTTATTTTTCGAGTTATTCAATATCAAAGTTTTGACTTCAATGGGAATTTGGCCAAACTTCCAATTTTCAAAAATTAATTTAACCCCCGTCCCCCACTTATTTTTGCGTAAATTTTTTTTGAACAATCTACTAAGAATAAGAAAGTTTTTTAGCTCGGTTTCAAAGTGTGTCCACGAGATTTTTTGTATTTTTTAAATATATTTTTTATATTGCAATAACATGTGGACTAACACAGACTGGACCAGCAGGCATCAGTAACTTTTTGCCGTATTTCAAGTCATTAAAGTATGCAAAACTTGTAGGAGTTTTAGAATCAGAGTTAGAATCAGAGTTAGAATCAGAGTTAGAATCAGAGTTAGAATCAGAGTCAGAGTCAGAATCAGTCAGTTTCAGAATCAGAATCTCGTGAACTCTATTGGAAACCCAGTTTAAAGCTCTAACTCTGACTCTGACTCTGATTCTAACTCTGATTCTAACTCTGATTCTAAAACTCCTACAAGTTTTGCATACTTTAATGACTTAAATTACGGCAATGCGTCACTGATGCCTACTGGTCCAGTCTGTGTTAGTCTTCATGTCTTTGCAATATAAAAAATATATTTAAAAATTCCAAAAATCTCGTGGACACACTTTGAAACCGAGCTAAAAAACTTTCTTATTCTTAGTAGATTGTTCAAAAAAAAATTCACGCAAAAATAAGTGGGGGACGGGGGTTAAATTAATTTTTGAAAATTGGAAGTTTGGCCAAATTCCCATTGAAGTCAGAACTTTGATATTGAATAACTCGAAAAATAAATTTTTTAAAAATATAGTTCCAATGGCAAAAAGGTGTCTTTTGATGAGATCTATAATACTAGATTAATTAATCCCGCCGGAAAAATATGGTTAAAACTCCTTTGAACTAATACAAAATAGTAGAAAATATTTAACTTACTTGGAACTTTTAGTCCTAAAGGTGCTCTCTCATATACGATACAGTAATTATAACTTACAGGTTATTAATTAATAAATTATAATTAAAAACTACTGTTTTTCAAGTTATATATGAATTTGGCATTGGAGGTAATATTAATGTTATATATATTATTAATTTTTAAAAATTAAAATAAATTTAAATTAAATATTTAAATCATATAACTATTTGTCTTATATATGGAGCAGTCACCGAAGCTTGGACAGTTGACATGATCCCTTTGAGAAATAAGTTTGGCTTACTCTGCTTCCGCCGAAGCCGTAAACTGGGTATTGAAAAGTCATTTACGCAAAATTATGTCAAAAATGTAAAAAATATGTTAACAACAAAATTATTTTCTAAATGCAAATAATTTATGCAGATATAATTAAATAAATAAATTGGTTGTAAATAAGTTGTATTGTATTAACTAATAAGCTTAGCATTGATCTGTTTTGCATATGTAACCATATAGTATACCAAGTTATTTCTATCTTATCTTATCTTTATTATTAAATTAAGTACAGGTAAACTATCAGCAAATCAATGGGAAAAAAAGCATTTTGTTTCAGTAAAAGTATTTATTTAATTGCGTTAGAAATTTGAAACAAATGTCTAATAGAAATTAATAATAAATATTTTATTTAGTTTTGTTAATTTTGTGTAAATTTGATTAACATTTAAATCAATCAGCATTTATGGCAAATAATTTAAACATTAAATTTAATTTTTAGTGTAATTTTTAAAAATGTATTAACATTGAAGTTATGCGGTATATTAACATTAGCTTCAATAGAAATAACATTGTATTGCTTTGACTGCGTTACGTTAACTATAAATTATATAAATTTTAATTCAATGCCAGCTTATATTTATTAAAATTAATTTTGTAGCAAATTAATATTTTAATTATATCTCCGTAAATTAGTAGTATTTGGAAATAGTTTTGTTGTTAACATATTTCATACTTTATTAAAATAATTTTGGTGTAAATAAACTTTTCAATATTCAGTTTAAAACCGTAAAGGTGCTAAATCATATCAATCAATTAACGCTCAAATTAAAATTTATATATTTTATTAACTAGTAAAGTACATTGCTAATTTAGCATTAAAAATCAATACTAAAAACATAAAAATTGTTAACATGGTCACTACTAACACGACATATCGATATAACTTTAAATTAAACTTATTAATATTTTTCAAAAAGGCAAATAAGTCACCTGAGCTTCGGTCATAGCTTTATATTTTTTTTTATCACAAGTGTAATTTATCAACAAATAAAAATTAAACTAAAAAATATAAACTAAGTTAATTAAAGTAGTTTTAGTTTAGAATTAGAAAAAATAGTGATCACCTCGCTAAAAACATTAAATTAACAGAGTTTCTTTCTTTGGCCTAATATAAAAACCCATAAATATATTAGCTTGATAAATATTCGTTTAAAAAACGTATTTTTTATTTATATGATTTTAGCAAAATAATTTAAAAAACATATTTTAAATATTTAAATAAATTTATTGACCATAAAAAAATTTAACAAAATTTTGCGAACATTTTCTCTATGAATGGATAAAAAAAAAAAAATAATTAAATAATAACAGCAGAGCCAGACATTCCAGAGCCATTCTAATACTGCTTATTAGCAGGAGCTTTGCCACTGACAACCACACCGTCGCCGCCATAACTATTTTGAGAGGATTGATATTTACCACCACCACCTCCACCACCGTTATTATGGTTTACCATAGAGCCAAAGGACACGGAGCCCGATCCTCCTTTGCCTGAGCCTCCATTGCCTGAGCCCCCTTTGCCTGAGCCTCCTGTGTTTAAGAAATTTAAATAAATAATAAATTTATACATGTTTATTTATATTAATTACCATTGCTGTTTCCACCACCATAACCACTACCGCCTCCGTTTCCACCACTGCCGCCACCATTATTATGATTGATATTTGATCCGTAAGATACTGGTCCTCCTCCACCACCACCACCATTACCGCCACATCCAACTAATCCCAAGTTTAGGATACTTATCACAAGTATTATTGAAAACAAATAAGTAATTGTTTTATTCATTATTTCACTTTCGGTTGAAATTGCTGTGCGTTTTGAGATTTAACTTCAGATAAAAACTCTTTGAGTTGTGCTTTGCTTTGATTTATATACCCTTTAATTTGGAGTAAAAACTATTATTTTTGATTTAATTATTCAATATTTAAATTTTCCACTTAACTAATTTGAATAATTTTTAGTGATTTGTTGAACTAATTTTGTTTTTTCTTGTACAAATTATATTTTTTTACTAATTTAGCAACTAATTCAAATGTGGATTACGGCCTTAAATTATAAAATTAAAAGAATTATTTTTTCGCAATTATACCGAAAATTTTCAATAAAAATCTTAAACTAAATTTTAAAAATAGGTAAAAATGTTTATTAATTAATTGTCACCAATTCAAGATCAAATCCATTTTTTATTCAATTATTGAATTCGATGTCAGACTCGACGTCAGAATTGTGAACCGATTAACGAGTGTTTGATTTGATATAAAAAGTGAGAATCGCTGACAGAAAGAGTCATTCGATTGAAGTTAACTAAACATTAAATCCTAATAACAGCCAAACAATGAATAAGTTTACAATTGTTTGCATTTGTGTTCTGGTCTTCGCTGTACTTCACATCCAATCGGCACAAAGTGGTGGTTATGGCGGAGGTGGCGGTGGAAATGGTGGCGGAAAAGGAGGCGGAGGTGGAGGAGGATATGGCGGAGGTGGTGGTGGCGGTGGAAATGGTGGTGGAAAAGGAGGTGGAGGAGGATATGGCGGCGGTGGTAGCGGAGGAGGCAAAAACGGTGGTGGTGGATTTGGAGGCGGCAATGAAAAAGGAAACAGCGGCGGCGGTGGTGGATATGGAGGAGGTAATGGCGGAGGTGGAAAAATGAGTAGTGGCGGAGGCGGTGGATTTGGAGGAGGAAAAGGCGGCGGATTTGGCGGTGGAAATAGCGGTGGTTATAGCGGCGGAGGAGGATCTAAAGGTGGAAATGGAGGCGGTGGTGGTGGTTATGGAGGTGGCGGTAATTCTGGAAAATCGGGTGGTGGTGGTGGAGGTCGTGGTGGAGGTCGTGGTGGAGGCGGAGGTATATTATTTAATTTGTTTTATTAAATTTTTAATTAAATAAATTATATTTTTAAGGCAATGGCGGTGGTAAAGGAGGTGGTAGTGGCTGGGGTCGCTAAAAGTATTTTTCTTCAACTTTATGTTGAAATATTTTCAGAAATTGTTCAATTTAATTTTTTAAAACTTTTACTTTGTTTTTAATTTGATAAATTTTTAAAAGTTTTATCTAATAACAAAATTCTTGTTTTATTAATATTTGATTTGTTAAATTTTATTAAGTTTTTGTTATTTTTATCATTTTTTAACTATTTTGAATACCAAAATTAATAAAAACAATTTAAAAATTAATCTAGGTTATGTCAATTTTATTTTAACTATTACACTAAATTTTATATATAAGCATTTTCAAATAAATAATTTTATTTAACTAGATCATAATTATTTAACTAGATTTTATAATTTACTAAATGATTTTAGATAATATATTTTAGAATTGCATTATTTTAAATTATATATAATAATAAGTAAAATAATATGTATTATTTTAAAAGTGATAGCTAAATATTCTTAATTATTACAAAATACAGAACATTTTGAACAAAGTAGAAAAAACTTAAACAACCTATTTGCAAACTATAAAATTCTTTATTTTTATTTTATAAAAAAAATTATTCAAAATCACACAAAAATCTTGTTATTTAATAAAAATTTGTTGAATTTAAAGATAGAATAGTTGTGTATTTTTAATAAGTTTAATTTAAAATTAATTTAAGTTTTATCATTTAAAATAAACAAATTATATTTTCAACTAAATATTTCACTTAATTATTAATTCTGTTTTAATATATATATATGTGTTAATAAAA
This sequence comes from Belba bartosi, assembly GCA_034693685.1. Lineage (NCBI taxonomy): Eukaryota > Metazoa > Arthropoda > Arachnida > Sarcoptiformes > Damaeidae > Belba > Belba bartosi. The sequence goes on from JAQFXP010001114.1 coordinate 10,923, forward strand.
AAATAATTAAAATATCTCATTTCGTTTGCCTGTAAATTAAGTATGAAATTTAAGACTAAAATGTAGCCTAGTGTAAATTTGTTTATAATTAGAAGAATATTTTATATGTAAATTGTTATTGATTAGATCACATTTATGAAAATATCATTATTTAATTTTGTAATAACAAATATTAAGTTCCCACATAGCCTTTGTTTATAATTAAATGTGCTTATTTTTAAATTTTATCTAGTTAAATGAAAAGAATGCTCTAATACTAAATGTATCTAGTTGACTTTTATTCATATTATATGACCATATATCAGGGATTGAGAAGGTCGGCCGATCCAGGGGGGGGGGATCAGGGTGGAGATTTTTTCCAAAATTTTGGCCAAAAAACTAGGGAAGGATCAGGGGAGGGATTTTTCCAAAAACGCTCAAAAACCTATATATTTATAATGAAATTTTCCCCAATTTAACTGGATTTAAACCGGATTTAGCACCAATTTAGGAAAAATTTCTTAATTTTGGGCAAAAAACCCAAAAAATTTGCCGGTCGCCAAAGGCGGCCGGCAAAACCTCGAGGGGGGGTACCTTTTCTCGAACTAAATGCTAGAAAGGGATAAATGCTAATTTTCAAAATCAGGGGGGATTTTTGGCTGATCCCCCTCTTCACAATGCCTGCCATATATAAAGTGTAAAATTTAGTCAATTTTGTATACATTTTGCAAATCTATTTTATAAAATTTAATGTAAATTTTGAAATTATTCAAGCTAATTAAAAATATATTGCTTTATTTATCTTTTACCCACAAGTGTCCTTAACATGTTGTACAAGCAATATGATTCCGAGTTATATTGTTTGTGTTAGTGCTAACTAATAATATTGCTTCTAATCTGTTATTCTATGCCAGACGTGTCGGCTACATGTGTTAAACCAAATAATATAGTGATATCAACCGAATGTTAGCTTGTTATAGAACAGCAGATTAGAAGCAATGCTATTGGTTAGCACTAACACAAACAATAAAAATAGGCACCTTTTTAGTGCTACATCTAAAGGACATTTGGCTGATATCATTATACAGATTTGGCTACTATTGACTACTATTTGGTATTAGCCTTGATTTAACACAAGTAGCTGACAGTTATTGTCCTACCTCACATTTATTTGCATGATACAACTGTCAAACTTAGACCAGCATTAATGTTTGTTTTATATGGCTTATTCGGACTGGTTTGTACAGATATGTTACAACAATTAGTTTGACTAAAACAATAGTTTAAAACAAAAAATTATTTTAAATAATTATAATTTTAAAATAATTTTATTGGAATTTATTGTTGATTTTTAATAAAATATGACTTTGAATTTATGATTAAAACTTTTATGTTCTTTCAATTCTTAAACTTAAATATTATAGTAATTATTTATTTCATATCTAATATAAGTAAAAAAAAATAAGAAGTTATACTGTATATGTAATGTACAGGTTAATCTATTTGTAATTCGGTTAAATAGAAATTTTTTTATCCAACTTTGAATATTTTCTATAGCTTGTACAGATAAATTGATTTTAAAACTATAATTATTTTCTATTGGTTTAATAAAAACCGGCATTATTTTCAAATTTATAGCATCTTAAAGATTTGTTTCAAAAAATACTTTTTATTAATAAGATTTACAGCAAAATAATCTAAAAACACATTTTAAATATTTAAAAAAATTATCTATTGACAAAAGAATTTTTAAAAATTTTTAAACATTTTCTCTATGAATGAATAAAAAATATATAATTAAAAAAATTAAATAAGGTAAATTAAGCCAGACATCCAGAATCCATTCTAATACTGATTAGTAGCAGGAGCTCTACCACTGACAGTTACCTCATCGCCACCATTTTGAGAGGAGCCGTAGCCATTTTGGGAGGAGGAGGAGGAGCCGTAGCCATTTTGGGAGGAGGAGGAGCCGTAGCCATTTTGGGAGGAGGAGCCATAGCCATTTTGGGAGGAGGAGCCATAGCCATTTTGAGATGAGCCATAACCATTTTGAGATGTGCCATAGCCATTTTGAGATGTGCCATAGCCATTTTGAGATGTGCCATAGCCATTTTGAGATGTGCCATAGCCATTTTGAGATGAGCCATAGTTTCCACCTCCATTTCCTACAACGTTTGGATGGTTAATAGTAGAGCCAAAGGACACGGAGCCTATGACTGCTTTGCCTGAACCTCCAATGAGTTAGAAATTTTAATTAATTAAATATTAAATTTATACATTTGTATTTATTTTAATTACCATTGCCGTTTCCACTACCATAACCATTGCCGCCGTTGCCGCCGTTATCATAACTGCCACCATTGCCGCCGCCACCGTTTCCATAACTACCACTATTGCCGCCGTTGTTTCCATAGCTACCACTATTGCCGGCGCCGTTTCCATAATTGCCTGCACCGCCGTTGCCGGTGCTTCCATAACTTCCAGCACCGCCGCTGCCGGTGCTTCCATAACCGCCAGCACCGCCACTACCGGTGCTTCCATAGCTACCAGCACCGCCGCTACCGGTGCTTCCATAACTACCAGCACCGCCGCTACCGGTGCTTCCATAACTACCAGCACCGCCGCTACCGGTGCTTCCATAACCGCCAGCACCGCCGTTACCGGTGCTTCCATAACTACCAGCACCGCCGCTACCGGTGCTTCCATAACCGCCAGCACCGCCGCTACCGGTGCTTCCATAACCGCCAGCACCTCCATTACCATTGTCGCTACATTCAAATAATCCCAAGTTTAGGATATTTATCACAAGTATTATTGAAAACAAATAAAGAATTGAATTATTCATTATTTCTTCTTATGTTGAAATTGTTGTGTTTTGTGATTTAACTTCAGATTTGAAACTGAGTTTAAATTATTTTTTGCTTTCATTTATATACTTTTTTTATTTTGTGTAAAAACAAATATTTTGTTTGTTTGTTAATTATTCAATATTTAAATTTGTCGGCAATTTGTACACTTAACTAGTTTGAATAATTTTTCGCAATTTGTCAGACTAATTTTCTTTATGGTGCAAATTATATAATACAGATTATATAGTAAATTATGGATTACTGCCTCTGTTTGATGTGTTTGTGCAGTTTTATGTTACTAATAATTGATTATATTGGTTATTATGCAAATTAGTTGTTGAATTTGTGCATTAAAACGAAAATTCAATTATTTAAAGTGTTAACAAATGTGTTAACAAATAAAATTATTTTGTTTTTTTGCACTAATTTGTTAACTTAGAATTTGAAAAACTCATTTTTGCTTTACTTTTCAATACAATTGTGTTGAGACTCGTATTAAAATAAGCAGAAATACACTAAAATTAATTTATTAATCCAAAAATATATTTTAGTCAATTCTAATTTTATTTATATAAACGTTTATTTTAAATTGTCAAAGTTTAATAATTAAAATACCATAATTAATTATAGTATAATTATGCTTAATTAATTTTATAATAAATTTGATAAATTCAAATTTTTTAACATGCTGTGCAATTACTACATGCTGTGCCATTGTATTTATTTAGCCCAAAACCCATAGCATATGAACTTTACTAAATAATATATAATAAGAACAATTTTCTCATTTCCTAAAATAGATACTGGCTCAAATCCAACTAAACCAAATACAACAGTTCTTTATCAATAATACAAAATATACAAGCGCATTAGATGTATTAAATACATGTAAATAATAAATTGTTATGCTTGGTAAATTAAACAATGGTAAAGTTAAAATTGATTGTACATGTTAATTAATTTGATGTTTATTTGAAATGAATATATTAATAATTCTTGAATTTAAGGCTCAAACAAACGAATGCCACGAATTGAAACATTTTATGTCTGAATCGAAAAGTGATGTAACGTTTGTGGTCGAAGGCCAGACAGTTCCGGCCATAAAGACATTGTTGAGTTGGAAGAGCGAAGTATTTGAGTCTATGTTTGAGGGAGAGTTCAAAGAAGCCAAGGATAAGGAGATTGTTATAATCGACACTACGTTCGACGCATTTAAGGCTATGATTAGATTCATATATTGCGAACATAATTGGAAACTAACGGAAGACCCAAACGACTATCCACTCGCCATTGAAGTGTATAAATGTGGCCATAAATATCAACTCAAACACCTGACCGATAGCACCGAACAACTACTGATTGATATGATTAATGTCGATAATGTCGAACATATCTATAATTTTGCAATTCTTTATAAATTGGATAAATTAATCAAAGCTATGAATAATTTAATTGATGCGAATATATCGGTATTTATGAGTAAATCTATTGATGACATCAAACATATCAACACTTCAACTGATAATTATTTGTTGGAATCGATGTTAAAAGCAATGAATTTTAAATTGCATTCATTAGAACAGCAATTATTATCAGATAACAACCAAAACTATTTAGAGTGTCCTTATTGTCAAACTATTCTAAACTAATTTTTGAAATTAAAATAAATCGTTTGCAACATTAAGTCAGAGTTTCCTTGTTCCTATTAAAATTCAAACTCTTTCCTAATCTACTCGACTATCAATATTTAAAAAATAAATTTTTATATAAAACAATTAATTATATATTTTTTAGCCAAGCTCAAAGCTAATTTAACTACATAGAACAAAATTTAAGCTAAAATTAATTCAATGTTACTATATATGTGCAATATATGGATTAAAAGTGCCGGTAATTTAATAAAATTGAACAAGCTCGCTTTAGCGAACTTTGTGATAATCGTCGATTAGTAATCAAACACACCTTTAAATAAGAATATAGACATTCGTTAAGACATAAATATTCATAGTCTATGACTCGTAGAATATTTGAATATTATCTAAAACGGAAATATTTAAACGGCGTAAGTCAAGTCACTGCTACAAACATGCAAATTTTTGTTTATCAGATATTGCAAATTTGAATAAAATACCAACTTTTAAATATTACAAATATGTCCTAACAAACAAATATTAGAATTTTATTGTTAAAAATCTATTTCTCGATAGTATAGACAAGTTAACATTTGTAAAATTATTTGATCTGGGTAGGCAAAAATAGCTGTTTTTAAGCCGTATGTAAACTGGAATTATCACGAGTTTTAGAAAAAATTAATTAATCATTTGCTAAATATTTTATGCAACTTAAAGTATTGAATAAAAAAAATTAAACTAACATGTACATTTAACTATTTTTAAAATATTAAACACTACTGCAATATTAAAGTTTTTAAAATTAATAACAAAAAAAAGTTAAAAAAAATAACATTTCTTATATTAAAACTCAAAACAAAATTTTCAAAATCTATTCTCAATTAAAATAACGCTTTTTATTATCGAAAAATCTCAGTCAGACGTGAACTCAGTCGACGATTGAGAAAAAGATTAAAATGATTTAATTCGAAGTCAAAGTTAATGACCCATCGCTAACAAGAAACAATCAAAAATCGAAATTTAAATATCAATAAATAAGACAATTGCGAACTTATTGAACTTGAAATGCAATCAAATAAATAAATACTAAAAACATTTAATGAAAAAAGCGTTTAATTCAATTAGAAATTTATTATTACTTTAATCACTCGTATTATCGGTTGTGAACATTGAGTTTAAGGTTATTCACAAATAAATTACTATTAAATCAATTCTAATTCCAATATTTAATTGGATTATTATAACAATAATTCCAAAAAAACAATTCAAAAATCGAAATCAATTACTGCATAAAAATTAAAAACAATGAAAATTATTTCAAATTAATTAAGTTATAAATTAAGAAATTGATTTCAAAATAAAATTTAAAAATAAATTCAGAAAAAAAAATGTTTAAAAATTCAAATTTAATTAAGAACAGACAATGGCTAAGGGGTTGGGAGGAGTAAACTATTATTTCTGTTTAACTGATCTTAATTTGCCAGTTGTTGGCGAACGGAAGGCCTGGTTTGCGAATAACAAGAATACGCTTTTGTGAGTCGTATTTGAACGCGAGTTGCGCCGACTTTTCGCCAAAAGTTAAGACTATTTTTTGCGGTTTCGATGGATAACCGAAAACAGTGACCCTTTCGAGCCATGCCTTCGACTCTTCGTATTTGCCGTCAATTAATTCGTAGTTTAATGTCTTTTTCGCAAAACTAGTTTTGCCATAAATATGAGTTCCAGTCTTGTAGTCGAACGACTGGCCGTCGTCTAAATACAGACTGCCTTCGGCGGCACCGGTATTGTCCAGAAACACGTCCAGCGATAACGGGTCGTGGATTGTCAATACGGCGCTCCGTCTCATCCGTTCCCTTTATTTAAGATAATTTAAAAAAAAGTTTTATTAAAAAACTATAAAATTAAAACAATTTATAATTAAACTAAAAAATTGAAATTTGTATTAAATAATAGGAAAAAAGTTATTAAACTATACAACATATGCCGTACCTCTTGGGCACAATAGTGCCGCTCCTCTGGAACGTCGGAATCGAATTGATGTCGGCCTGAATCGAATGCTTGTGACCGCCACTGAACACGTGATGTGTCTGAATGTGTATCCAAGCGGTGGTCGTATTGCCCGGAAAGTAGACGTCGACCGATGAGTGGCCCTTGTCCTGCACCGGATGCACGAGCAGAGCGTCGCCCAACATATAGGCGTCATCGATGGCAAACGTGTCGACGTCTTGAGGGAATGTCATCCAAAGCGGTCGCATCGGAGGCATACCCGTCACCTCATTCTCGTAAAAGAGTTTATATAAAAGCGGTAAATATGTGTAACGCAATCGAATCGCTATAATCCGCACAAACGGTAAACAATTATTAAATAAATTTTAAAACAAATCTCAAAAACTAATTAAAAATCAATTCAAATCGTTATTGAATTACTTATTCAACAAATAGTAAACAAAATCGAAATAAATACAAAACATAAAAAAAACTAATTTAAAAGCAGAGAACAAGACATACCATCTCTAATGGCATTCTTAGTGGGTTCGGTGAAAGTCCAGGGCTCCCGGCGTTTAGTATCAAGATGTGCGTGCGCTCTGAAGAAGGGCTGGAATATCAACGCCTGATACCATCGGACGACCAACTCCTCGGACTCTGGATTGAAAAAGAAGCCAGGTACGTCGGCCCCAATGAAGGTGATGCCGGTGATCGAGTGCGACAACAGCATCGGTATAGAAGCCTTCAAGTGCTCCCATTTCGACATATTATCGCCCGTCCAGACCGCGCAGTGGCGCTGCGAGCCCGCAAAAAACGACCGGGTCAATATGAATGGCCGCGTATTGGGCCGATGTCGCACCAGACCCTCGTACGTCGATTTGGTCATCAAAAAGCCGTACATATTATGTATGTCTCGGTTCTCGAAGTCTCCGAAATGCTATTTATTTAATTTTAATTTAATATTAATTTGTTTTCAATTAATTGTTTTAATTTATATAAAATGTTAAAAGAATTCCATTACTTTCATATCTCGCGGCGACGTTATCTCAGGTCCACTAAAAACCGACGGCTCGTTCATATCGTTCCAAATGCCGACCACACCGTCGAAGCCGGGAAAGTGTTTCGGTTCGAACAGATCGCCCCACCATTGGCACACTTCGGGATTGAGAAAGTCGACCCAAGTCGATGTACCCGGCCAGCACCAGCCTATTTAATATACGAATTAAAACAAAAAAAATTATAACTATTGGGACAATAATATATTCAATTAATCCAAACCTTCGAAGACGTCGTCCTTATTATCTTTAGTAAAATACCCGTTTTGTAGGCCATCCCTATAAACCGAATAACTGGGCTCTTTCTTAATGTGAGGATCAATTATAGTGACCAATGTTCGGCCCTTTGAGGTCAGGTTCGAGACGAGCGATCTTGGGTCGGAAAACGTCATCGGATCCCAAGTAAAGTATTTTTTCGACTTTTGTTCCGTGTATTCAATGTCGAGCCAAATGGCGTCCAATGGTATGTCGTGTACGTCGGCAGTGACGTCGACATCACTTACTTCGCCTAAAATTTCAGACTAATAGTTAAAAAAAATCAAAACAACAGTAAAAAACAAATTCCAACAAACCCTGAGTCCAATAATTCCAACGGCACTGATGATGACCAATGGAGTAGAGAGGGGGCAGTTGTGTAGTGCCGGTAAGCTTTGCATTCTGGGCCATAACGTCGGCCGAGTTCGGGCCCAATAGGAAGAACACGTCAACCAGACCCGTCTCACTGAACCAATGCGTGTATTTATTTTTGGTTTCACCCGAAACCAGATTCGATAGCATTCCAGTGAAGCCACTGTTGGACGACTCGATATCAATCCACGTCTCGGACGGATTCAGCCAAAACAGGCCAACCGTGCGAGAGGTCGAGTGCGCGACCATCAGCGGGAATGCGCCGTACAGTGACATTGGGCTCTCCGTCTCGTATTCGAATATATCGACATTGTATAGACGGTATGGGTCGGTCGATCCTATTAATCATCAAAAAATGCAATTAATTTTAAGTTTAATTATTAAAAATTCGATTTTTTCAATTCAAACCTTTGGTATTCTTGAGCGCAAACCTGTCCGCGTGTTCGGGTATACCGTAGACGTGATCGAAGTCAATGAACGTGAAGTCGCAGCCGACCGACATCGGGCCGTGCGGTTTGCTGTCGGTGTTCGATTTGAACGACTCATCCCAACAGCTGTCAGTGCACTCTTCCAATGTATTGCGCTCCGCATGGCCTTCAACTGCTTCGCCGTCTGTTTGCGAATAATTTGATTCAAAAATCAGTTTTTAGATCAATGTATGAAAAAGTGTTTTGATTTTTACAAATATTTATTCACAAAAAATATAATTAGTTTTAGATTAGTAGTGAAGTTACGGCTGATTTTTAGTGCACTTTAATCACGGCTTCATTGATGGCTAAGAATTGGAATTTATGTACAATTTTCAAAAATATAATAATAATAATCACTAAAACTGATCGCTATTTAAACTACAATATAATTATATTATAAATAGATTACTCTATTAATTGCTTAGTTGTAAAACGTTTTCCTCAATTCTCTCTTAATCAGCAAAAAATATCTCAAAATATCTTTAATATTAATCTAACGATTGATTAAATAAACTATTTTCTAGAAAATGTATTTTCCCACAAATATTAGCTTAGAATACGTCGATTAGTGTTCGGAAATATTCGGAAACAAATTTGAAAACTAGTCATCAATGGTATAGCCGTTAGATTTAGATCTAATTGAAATTTACAAAAAGACCTTGATCGCCTGATTCGAGCGTTTCATCATGTTCGGCATTATAATACGGATCAGTATTAGCATCATATGTATAGCCGTCTAATTAAAAATATATTAGATTTTTAGAGACAATAATCGCTACAATTGTTAGATTAGATTAAATAACATAAAAAACAATTAATTAATAGTTAAGTAAAATAAATAATTTAATTAATGAGAAAATAATTAAATTAAATACTTATTTAAACAACAATTAAAAAATAAATTACGAATACCTTTAGGTTTAAGCCTGTATTGTTCAAACTTGAAAAGTGCTCTTTGGTTACCACTGATGACCAGTTTGTTATCGCTGTAGACATCGATGCGGAACGGCTTCGCATTCACCACAACCTTATTGGTGGTGTCGGCCAACTGCGCCTCAAAACCACTCGAACTACTTGTGCCCAAAATGAGTTTAGCGGTCGGTATGTCCTCAAGAAGTGAGTCCTTGGCTTCAAACCGATGTCGAAGCGAATTGATTTCATTCACTTTGAGCCGCAATACCTGTCCGCCAATCAGCGAATAGAGCACTGCCTGTAAACTCAGACCGTTGTCGCTGTTCTTCAGCCGGAATTCAATCGACTGGCCGTCGGCCGACTGAACCACCGATTCGGTTAACACTACATATGAAGACTCGGCGTTTGGCGACTGATTTCGTTGACGACTATTGAGTTATCAATTCAAATGCAAAACTAATTATTAATTTAAACAACAAATCAGTTATCAAAACAAATATCAATTAATATTCAAAAACATCTAAAACACAAATTGTGGCCAAACTTCACGACTGGCGCACAAACCAAACATTAAGACAATTGTCATAAATAACAAAATTTAAAAATCAAATACAATATTAATTGATATGTTTTGACAGCATTTGGGCGGCACCGGCAGTAACAGCCAAACCTACCGACAAAAGCCCGACTGATCGCATGTCTTGAAGTTGCTGTGATCGGCGGCGAAGACACCGGTGATCGCCAACAGTGCCGATAGAGTCGCCAATAGTTTAATCAAATAGAAGTCAGTCATTGTATTCGTTGCCAATTGAGTTAAAACATTAAATTTAAGCCAAACTTAATTAACGGCAAAAACAGTGAATCTAATTAACAAAACAATAGGTTTTCGGTTCGTAAGTCTAAGACTAAGAACACGTATTATTGGATTACTTAGTATTTGCTGTGAATAAGGTTTGACTGCAGTATACAAACCGCACATACAGTACATGTAGTGCTGGTGTGAGTGTCTTATCAATGCTGAGTGCGTTGCTATTGGTAACCGTACTTTTCAAACATTTCTGCTGTTTTGTTGGCAAACTTTTTGAAATACAGTAGACAATGGATCATATGAACCTGTTTGTTTTTGGAAAATAGTTCATAACATCCATTAGTTCATAAGAA